>JAODAL010023643.1:0-62240 GCA_025379985.1 Phyllomedusa bahiana
AAGCCCCAAAAAGGCATTTTTAAAAGGCAGTTTAAAAAGGCCCGGTTTTTTTTTTTTTTTCCCCATGGGCAGGAAAAAAGGCAAAAATTTTTTTACCCATAGGCAGGAAAAAAACAGGAATTAGGTCCCTAAAGGAAGGAAAATTTACCCCCAAATAGGCGGGGTTTTTAAAAAAAAAAAAAAAAACCCAACAAGGTTAGCAAAAAGGGGGGGAAAAATCAATTACATAAACTAAAATTTTAAAGGGAAAAAAGGGCTGGTAAAAAAAACATGGAAAGGACTTGGGAATCCGGGGGAAACAGAAACTTTAAATTGTACACCCCAAGTAAGGACAGCAGCTCCCCAAGGCAATTGGGGTCAGGGGGTTGCTTTAAAAGGGGGGCATAGAGGCACATAAATTAAAAACATTATTCTCCCATTATACAAGTCACGGATAGACCCCCAACATGGAAAATTGTGTACAGTTTTTGGGCACCAGGGGCCACAGGAAAAGACTTGGGTAGAGTTTTGAACGGGTTACAAAGGGGGGCAAAAAAAAAAAAATAAAAGGCGGGGTGGACTACAGTACCCAAAAAGATTGCAAGACTAGGGTTTTTTAAATTTAGAAAAAACGGCTTCGGGGGGACATAATAAATATTTTAAAATTTCATCAAAGTCAATATAAAACCCTCTCTCATGATTTATTAAAAACCCGGACTTTTATCGGGAAACCCAAGGGGGCATAAATCTACGTCTTGAGGAAAAAAATTTTTCTTCTACAAAAACCCATAAAAAGGGGATTTTTTACTTTAAAGGAATTTGAGACGGGAACCTCTGCCAGAGGTTTTTTTGCCCTTGGTGGGAATTCCCTAAAAAGGGGGAAAAAAGGGGGTTTGGGGGACTTTTCGGGAGCATAAAAAAATTAACAATTTATAGTGCCCTAGGTTTTGGGGGGGGCATTGACCCAGGGATTTTTAAAAGATTCCCCAATTTTGGGAGCCCGGAATGAAATTTTTCCCAAAAAATTTTGGGAAAACCAAAATTGGGTTTCCCTTCTTTGGGGGTTTTTTGTTTTGGGATAAATTTAGGGGGTTGAAAATGGGGGGGGGGGGTTTTTGTTTTTTTTGGTTAAAATTTTTTTAAGGGAAAAAGAAGCAAAAAGGGGGGGAAAAAATTTTTGGAGGTGGGTTAATAATGGGAAGGGGTTTTTGGGGTGTTTTTAAAAAAATCCCTTAAGAATGGAAAAAAATTGGGTTGGATTAAATGGGAAGGGAGTTAAAAAACCTAAAATTTAAGATAGCAAAAAACCCCCCAATTAACCCCCAAAAGGATGTGGTTTAAATAAAAATTGTATATCCCGTTCCCTGGGGATCGCATTTTCCCAAAATTTTTCCCCGGGCCTTTGTAGAATGGGAAAATTTTAAAATAATGAAGTGAATTCGTTTAGAATTTTAGGAAAATTTTGATTCTGAACGAATCGAATTTTGGGGGTAAATTTGGGGGAAAAACGAAGCGTGCTTTGTTTGATAAAATGGCTGCGAGAAACAGGGGCGTTACATAGGGCAAAAAAGTCTGGGGGGGAAGAAAAGGGCTACCTACATGACATGTCCCCAAAAGATGAACCCAAAACAGAGCCACGGATTCGGGTGACGTCACCCCCCCACGTATAATTTCCGGGCCCCAAAGCTCGCTCTTCACACTCTTCTCACTGTGCTGGGGTGGGGAAGGTGCCCCCGGGCTCCCCGCTGTGCTTATGATACTCATACTAAAGAACCACTTTTTATACAGCTATTTTTGGGGGTGTCACAAACTTGTCCCAGAAAACTGCTTTTCTTATGTTCTAATTTCCCGTTTTTTTGGGGTATTGGAACTGAAAACCAGTATTTGTCCCAATTCAGCTGCAATACATTTTAAATTTACTGATCATTCTTTTAGCAAAATTTAATATCCAAGGGTTTTCAAAGCCGTTTTCCCGTGTATTCAGTTAAAAAACAGCATTTTTTTAAATCCAAATCCACTTTTAAAATTTTGGGTTGGGTCATTTTTTTTTGCGGGATTTTTTTGATCCAGGGTTTTAAAAAAAACAAAGTTCGCTGTTGTGGTCACTAAAAGAAACATTCCTTTTCACCGCCAAAAAAGAAATTTTGGCTGTACATAATTCCAAACTGAAGGGGTTTTTACAAGTTTTTCTTTTTTTGTGTTTTTGTAAAATTCACGCCGTTTTAAAAACGCTTTCAATGCTGGTAATTGTTGGGAGCATATTATTTTTGCGCCCTTTTTAAAAACCAAGGGGTTAAATTTAAATATTTTTTTGCCAAATTTTTTACTTTGTAAAAGAAACGTTCTTTTTCAAACCCCCAAAGAAAAATTTTGGCTTTTAGCAAAAATTCCCTAAACCAAAAGGTTTAATTTAAGGTCTTTTGTGCTTTTTTATTCACCAAAAAATACAGTGTTTTTAAACGGAACAAAACAAAAAAATTTTTTTTCTGGCCCTTTTTGGAGGGGCAATTTATTCCAAAAAGGGGTTAAACCCCAAACTTGTTAGTGGGTTTTATTTTGGGGTCCAAATAAAAAGGGGGTGTATTTATCAAAATACAATATCTTCGCAAACATGTCCCGTACATTTTTGAACAAAAATAAATTTCCCGACAGAGAGGGGGCACTCTTTACCCCCGAGTGGAAATGGGGACAAAAAATTTCCCGGGGGCAGGCCCCCAGGGCGCAGCACAATTTAAAGGGGACGTTTACAGCGGGGGGCACAAAGGGGGGCCAAACTGCCGGGGTCAAACTTCCGGGCCCTGTGTTGAAACCCCGACCCAAAGGTTCTTGATTGGTTAACAAAGGGCATCCCACTTTCCCCGCAGATTAACAACTGACAACCCCCAGCCAAGATTTTGTGGGAACGTCAGACCCCCCAACCCTTAGTTTTGGGATGGCCCGGAGCGGGCAGCGGGCCCCCACCTGTCCCCCCAAACCCCCCTTGCTCATCCGGTTCCCCCAGCCCGAGATCTTAAGTGGCCGGGCTCAGTGCCACTTTTACAGCGAGGAAAAGGAAGGGCAGTCAGCACTACTTGGAAAAGGCCCCCCAAAAAAGGGGGCCCAAAATCCCCGCTTCTTGCAGTAGGGGGAAAGTATAGATTTTTTGGTGGCAAGGGAGGTTTAAAGTTGTGAAAGGGGTTTAGCCCGCATACCAAAACCGGTTTATGAGGACAGCAGTGACGGGGGTGAAAAAAACAAATAGAAGAAGTAAACCCAAAAGCACTTTTGGGAACCCCGGTGAGGCAAGGGCTTCATCATCGTCAGGGGGGGAAAAGGGGGTCACTTGCCATCAGGCAGCCGGCGCAGCCCCAATTTAGTTGTGTGGCCAAGAGTTTTTGGGAGGGAAACAAACAGTGTGAGGTTTAGGAAACCAAGCGGCCACGGGGAAAAAAACCCGCTTTACCGTCCAAGAAGGGAGCGGCACAGGACTCAGCGAGGGAGCGGCGGTAATTTTCACTCAGTGCGGACGTTGGGGGGTAAAATAAGGTATCCCGGGGGTGGGCATTCTTTTCTAAATACTGGAGGAGCCGAATTTTGGGAATATTAAAAATCCCGTGGGCAGAAAGGGGGAAGCGTGACCATTTTGCTAACGTTGGGATCACGGCCCTGGGATCAACACTGCCCCGCCCTTTTAAACCGGTTGGGCCGGGGGAAACGGGGCTCACAAGTGGTGGTCCAACCAGCGCCCACCAAAAATCAGCTGCACGCCCAGTGGCACGCATCCATTGAAGCCGCAAGGCTCGACCACCCTTTTGCAAAGGGAGTTTTTTTCTCTAGCCATCATCCCTCGGGCCAGAAGCACTCTGGCCCCCCCCATTTAAAAAGATCCGCTGGAAAACTGGGGGGGCCAAAAATGGATTTCCCTGGCCCAACTTCCCGATTTGCAGGGGGAGAAGCTGTCCTGCCCGGCCAGTAATTTTGGCAAACAAGCGGGGGGTTTCAGTGCGGCGGGGGGCCCTCGTTACCCCAAGGAGAACCCCCCTTGTCCATGTGGAAAAGAATGACCTTTGGGCAAGAAGAAAACAGGCTTTTATCGGCCCGGGTTTCCCCACACCAATGGGCCCTTTGGCTTTAGAAAAATAAAATCAGCCAAAACGCCCCCACCCCCAAAATTTAGAAATGAAATCTGGGTTTTAAACTACCTCCTTAGCCCCCTATTCGAAGCCCCCCCACCCACCGAGCCACACATCGCTGACAATTTTCTCCTTTTACCTACCACCATCTTTACCCCGGGACTGGGATTTTTCCCAAAATTTCCTCCCACACCCTTGTCATTGTGCCACTCTAAATTACCTCACGCTGTTTCTGGGGCCGTGGGCCTCCCCACTGTTTTCATTGTTTTGGGACTCTCTGACCTCATGCCGCTGTGTTGCTGCTGCGGTCCCCTCCACACCGGGGTCCCTTGTGCCACCCCTGACCTCATTCTGTTGCCCTGCCGTCCCTCCACCTCTGTCCTTGTTTTTCCACCCGTGGCCCACTCCTGTTGGGCCAAACCCCCACACTCTGGGCATTGTGCCCTCTCGCCTCGTTGCTGCTGTGGGTGCTGGCCCTTTACCCCACACTCTGTCATTTTTGCCACTTTCTGACCCCATTTCTGCTGTTGGGCGTGCCCCCTGCCCTCCACACTGTGTCATTGTGCCCCCCTCTGACCCCCATGCCCTTTTGCTGCCGGCACCCCCCACTCCTGTCCCTTGTTTCCACTTTGTGGGCTACTACTGTTTTTCCACCTCCAAATGTCGTTGGCCACTGGGCTGACCCCAGCTGCTGCTGTGGCTGCGCTGTTACCTACACACTGTGTCATTGTGCCCTCTGTGGGCCTACTCCAGGTTTTTGCCACCACCAGAAAGTAATTGTGCCACTGTCTGACCTCAAGCTGCTGCTGCTGTGACCTCCACTCTCTGTCATTGTGCCACTCTGTGTCCTACTACTGTTTTTTGCCCACCTCCAGAATGTTCATGTGCCACTCTCTGACCTAATGCTGCCTGCCCGCCCCCCCCCGGTCACCTCCACTCTCTGTCATTGTGCACACCTGTGGGCCGTACTAATGTTCTTGCCACCTCCATAGATGTCATTGCTGCCACTTCTTTGACCGTCATGCTGCTGCGCTGTACCTGCTCTCACTGTGTCATTGTGCCACTCTGTGGCCTGCGTCCTCCCCTGTTTTTGCCTACCTCCAAATGCATTGTGCCACTGCCTAACTCCATGCTGCTGTGCTGCGGTGCCCTCCACACAGTTGTCATTGTGCCACTCTCTGACCTCATGCTGCTGTTCGTCCGTCCACTCTCTGTCATTGGAGCCACTCTGTTGCCTACTACTGTTTTTGCCACCTCCAGAATTCTTTTGTACTCACTGCCGTGACGCTCATGCTGCTGCCACCTCACCTCCACTCTCTGTCATTGTGCCACATCTGTGGCCTACAACTGTTTTTGCCACCCCTCCAGAATGTCATTGTGCCACTCTCTGACCTCATGCATCTCCAACCGTCACCTCCACTCTCTGTCATAGTGCCACTCTGTGGCCTACTCCTGTTTTTGCCACGCTCCAGAAATGTCATTGTGTCACTGTCTACCTCATGGCTGCTTGCCGCGTCACCGTCCAACACTGTGTTCAGTGTGCCACTCTGTGGCCTACTTATGTTTTTGCCCACCTCCAAATGTGTCATTGTGCCACTGTACTGACCTCATGCTCGCTGCCTGTGGCTGCTGCCGTAACCTCCACACTGTGTCATTGTGCCACTCTGCGTGCCGTACTCCTGTTTTTTTGCCACCCTCCGAGAATTTCAATGTTGCCGACTGTATGACCTCAAGCTGCTGTGGCTGGGCCGCCGTCACCTCCACAACTCTGTTCACTGAAGTATGGCCGACCTCTGAGCCTCACTTTGTTTTTTTTCCAGCTGTCGCTGCCATGACATTACAGGCTTACATCCCCCTTCATATTTTTTGTTTCAGTGTTTACCCTTCTTAATTCCTCAAGGAAATTTATAGTGAAGCGATTCTAAGAGCGGCGGCAGTCATTGTGGTGTGTCAACTAATACCCAACTTTGTATGAAGACCAAACCAAGTCTCGCCTCTGCATATTTAAGCATGGCACACGTTTCTTATCAGCACCCTGCAGGCTCTGTGGGCAGCCTGGAAATAGCTGTTTTTTAACGTGATTCGTCCCGAAGTAATTATTGTCTGGAAATTCGGCAAAAGTGAGCGAACCGAATTTTTGAGAAATTCGCCAATCTGTAATTATGACAGTTCATTGTTAAAAAGCGCACATCTGCCTGTCAGTCTGTAGATATGTAAAGTTTCTGGATATGTTCATAGAGTTTTTTCTATGTACAGTATGTGTGTGCCTTTGTTTTTGTCTTTCAGAAGGAAGAAAGCGATCTCTCTGGGGCCACCTATTTAAAGAGAAATGACTGGAGAGGCACTAGAGAGAGCTTTCCTCCTTCTGTGTCCAAGGCCTTTCTCCCAGCCCATAAGAGCCCAGATATTCTTTCCTTTTGAGGAGATACCAGTTTGACTCAATTGCCTAGTTATAATGTAATGCTCTTTATTGGATTTTACCTGACTCAAGTTATAGGGAACCTACTTCCAGGAGGTGGCAGTAGAGAAGCAGCTTTCTTTCTTCTTGAACAGAGCTTATTTACATAACCCCTAGTTTTTGTCAGACAAGGGAACTTTTTGGCTGAGACAGAGAACACATTGTGGAGCTCTCCTTACTGTCTTAGGGCATGTCCCCACGGTACGGGTTTGCGGCTGGTTTTTCAGACGGTTTGCAGTTTTGCAGACCGTCTGAAAAACCAGCCGCAAACGAGCACAACAGGGCTATATGGAAAACCCGTGCAGCGGTCCCCACTGCACAGGTTTTCCACCTGGCAGTTTGAAAAACATTGTGCATGTCAATGTGAAGGTGGAGGGCTTTTCTCCGCTCATCGCGGAGAAAAGCCACCCCCCCCCCCCCCCCCCGGCACACAGACCGGAAAAAACGACCGGTATTTGTCCAATGCCGTGGAAACGGGCCCGTACTGATTTTTGTAGGAAAGCTCCCAGTAGGGGTAATTTTTATTTACATCCTCTTAATGGCTACAGAAGACTCCACCTTGAAATTTATAGACCCTCTTCTTGTGTGGACTGTGATCACATGCTCGTATTTATTTGATATGTGAATTGACCATGGTGTGGGAATAAAATGTAACATTCCCAAGTCTTAGTACTCAGTGCTGTCGGTTGTTAGAAGTGCCTTTTGCAACAGACTTGGTGGCAGCAATGGAATCAGAGTACTGAGTGGAATGGAGAGGCAAGAACTAGAACTAACTTTGGTCACCCTAAGGAAGTGGTACAGAAACTTTGGGGTTGTACCAGAGGACAAGAAAAGTCTGAACTTACTGTTATCCTGATAAAGCAAAATGCAGCTTGCTGAGTTGCAAGAGACACTCATCCATTGACTTTGTTTACATTGCATTCTGTGCTCTTTCATAGGAACAGTGACTTGATTATGGTTAAGTTAAAGAGGGCTTTCCACCATAGAGTTTGATGGCATATCTCAAGGATATGCCATCAAAGCCTGAGAGATGCGGAACCCACCTTTGGGAAATACATCTATCTTGGGAACCGGCACCCAAAAGTTACAGATCAAAATGGAGGCCTGGTCCTACTTGTGCGCAAGTCTCCATTCTGTTCAATGGGAGTTTCAAATACAGCAAAAACCGTGTTCACCTGTACTCAGAGCTCACATAGAACAGAATGGGGAGTCGTACACAACACAACCGGCTGTCTATTATTCTAAGCCGTAACTTTCAAGGCCCGTTCCCAAGAAAGGTGCAGGTCCCAGAGGTGGGACCTCCAGTTGAAACCAGAAGTTTACATACACTATATAAAAAGACACATATGCATGTTTTTCTCACTATCTGACATGAAATCAGAATAAATCTCACCCATTTTAGGTCAATTAGGATTACCAAAATTATATTTGCCAAGTGCCAGAATAATGAGAGAATTTTTAAGGCATTTTTATTACTTCCTGCAAGGCCAAAAGTTTACATACATTTCATTAGTATTTGGTAGTATTGTACAGATGAACGAGGCGCCTTCAGGTATCTGGAAATTGCACCCAAGGATGATCCAGACTTGTGCAAGTCCACAATCCTCTTCCGGATATCTTGGATGATTTCTTTAGACTTGCCCATGATGTTACACACAGAAGCAGTTGCACCCCACTCTGCCCCCAACAAACTCCTTTCACTTTCTTCCTTCGACCTCTCACAGTGGACCTCTTGAGCCACACACAAGACGGACACACACTGGTCCTCATCTTCACCCTCCTTTGCCCCCTATCTGACATCTCGAACTCCACCCACCCCATATCTGACCACAACCTGCTTTCCTTCTCCACCATCTCCACTCCACCTGCTCCTCCTGTCTCACATCTAGTACACCCCTGCAGACACCTACAAAACCTCAACCCTCACACTCTCTCTGACTCTCTTGCACCTCTGTCTACTATATACTCACTCGACGACCCAGACGCAAGCACTGCTTTCTACAACCACACAATTACCACCACCCTTGACTCAGTCGCTCCTCTCCCACACAACAGAACCCGCAAAATCAACAGACAACCCTGGCACACAGACTCCACCAAACAGCTGAGGCGAGCTTCCAGAATTGCTGTACGCCGCTGGAAGAAAACCCGCTCCACTGCTGACTTCGCTTCATACAAACAATCACTCCATACATTTAAGTCTGCACTCACCTCAGCCAAACAGGATAACTTCACTTCTGTCATATCCTCCCTGTCTCACAACCCCAGACAATTATTCAATACCTTCAATTATCGCCTCCGTCCCCCAGCACCTCCTCCCCCATCTCTCCTATCAGCGGACAGTTTTGCCACTCATTTCTTAAACAAGATCAACCTCATCAGAAAAAGCTTCACCCCACAGTCCCCACTGCCCACCTCTATACCTTCACCGTCGTCACCGCCCTCCGCTACCCTGACACAGTCCCCAGTGTGCACTTCTATAACCTGGTTTCCCACTGCTAGTCATGATAACCTTTCCTCTCCAGTGTCCAAATCCAACCTCACTACCTGTAAACTTGACCCACTGCCAACCTACCTCATTCAGATCTCAGCACTGTTGTCTTCCCAGCCCTCACCCGCCTACTCAATCTATCATTAACCTCTGGCATCTTCCCTTCCTCATTTAAACACGCCACCATCAACACCCATCCTGAAGAAACCATCTCTTGACCCCACCTCACTGTCCAACTATCGCCCCATCTCACTGCTTCCTTTTGCATCCAAACTCCTTGAGCAGCATGTCTATCTTCAGCCTTACTCTCACCTCTCCTCCAACTCTCTCCTTGACCCACTCCAACCTTGCTTCCCACTTCACCACTCTACTGAAACCGCCCTAACCAAAGTCACCAATGACCTAGTAGCTGCTAAAGCCTCAGCCACTACTCTGTGCTTCTTCTCTTAGACCTGTCCTCTGCCTTTGACACTGTTGACCATTCCCACCCGCTACAAATCCTCTCCTTGTTCGGTATCACGGATTTGGTCCTCTACTGGATCTCCTCATACCTCTCTGATCGCTCTCTCTTATCCCTCCTCCGATCTCTCTAATACTGTCATCTGGCTTATAACCTCTCTCACCCAGCTCTCCGCCAAGTCCACATGCCTTTTCGTATAACCTACACTCCTCCTCAGTCGCCTTTCAAAAACCACACATCCAAACCCTTACCTTTGCCTGCTGCCTCCACCTGAAAAATATCTTGCGCATCCACCCATTCCATGCCCTTGCATCTCTCGTCTAGACTACTATAACACCGTTCTCTGTGGCCTCCCATCAAGCACTCTTGCTCCCCTTCAAACCATCCTCAACTCTGCTGCCCATTTCACCCACCTCTCGCCTCGCTACTCCTCTGCCTCTCTCCTCTATCAATCCCTTCACTGGCTACCCATTGCCCACGGAATCCATTTCAAGTTACTAAGCATGACCTACAATTCTCTCCATAACCTTTCTCCGCCATACATCTCTGCTCTAATCTCCAGATACCTCCCCTCTCGCAATCTCCGCTCCTCACAGGACTTTCTACTCTGCTCTCCTCTCATCAGCTCTTCACATAACCGTCTCCAAGACTTCACTCATGCTTTCCCCATTCTCTGGAACTCATTACCCCAAAACATCAGACTCTCCCCACCTTTCACCAGTTTCAAAAAGCAACCTGAAAATCCATGTGTTTAGGATAGCTTATAACCTACAATAACCCCACCACCAGTATTCCACAAACATGTCTGCCCCACACCTTCTGTCTCTCCCCTCCTTCCTTGTAGATTGTAAGCCTTTGCGGGCAGGGTCCTCTCTCCCCTCTGTATCAGTTGCTAGTCATTTATCATCACTATTGTATTTGTTCAACATTTGTTATGTATGTAACTCCCCTTGAATGTACAGCGCCCTGGAATCAATGGCACTCTAAAATAAATAATAATAATAATCCACAGGTATATCTCTAATTAAAAGATGTTGACAATAAACCTATCAGAAGCTTCAAAAGACATGACATCATCATATGAGCTGTCCCAAATTATTTAAAGGCATAGTAATCCTAGTGTATGTGAACTTTGGCAAATATAAATAATTTTGGTAATCCTAATTGACTTAAGACAGGTAGTGCTTATCTAGATTTCATATAGATGCTTATAATATGTCATGTAAACTTCTGGTTTCAGACTATTCATCAATCAGATTTGATGGCAAAACTCCTAGCTTTGACATCAAACTCTGTGGTGGCAACACCTCTTTTTTTCTAGTGCGCCCCGCCTCCTGCACTGCCCCCAAAATGAGGCGCATAACAAAGTGCCGCGGGCACTCTGTTATGCACCTGATATTAGCGTACAGGCAATTTTAAACTAAAGCGAATTTGTTTCGCGCGTAGATGTGGGCTGAAAAGACCCCAAGAATTTCTGTCGCAGCGCTGTCCATACATGTCGCCCATTGCGCTTTAAGTTAGTAAGAAATTTCGGTCTATACAATCCTTGTTTTGTGATAGATATCAAAATATCGTGCCAATTTTGAAAAAAAATTTTTAAACTTCGAAAATTTCAGATCGTTATTTCACTCAAAATAGTTTACAACATCTACCATATGTCTATTGTAGGTTGACATCATTTTTTAAATCTCAATTTATTTTTTACGACATTAGGGGTTTAGAAATTTAGTAGTAATTTTTCACATTTTCAAGAAATGTTGCAACAGATTTTTTTTAGGGACCAGTCTAGTTCTGATGTGGCTTTGACTGGCCTTTATGATAGATACCCCCACAAATGACTCCATATAAGAAGCTACACCCCTTAAATTATTTAAAACAGTGTTTAGTACGTTTGCTAACCCATTAGGTATTTCACAGAAATTAAAGCAAAGGGCAAATTTTAAAATTTCACTTTTTTTTGCAGATTTTCAATTTTTACCCATTAGTCACTGGAACACGGTAGATGTGATCAAGGAAATGCAACTCAACATCGATTCCCCAAATTCTGCTGTTTTTAGAGATATCCCATATTTCACCCTAGTGCTTTATTTGGCTCAAACAGAAGCCACAGAATGGGAGGAACACTTACCAGACTTTGAGGTCTCATTTTCAATATGATTTTATTTAGTAGTCATTTCAGGTTTGCAAAAACACTAAGGTGCTAAAACTTACTATAAACCCCTAAAAAGACCCCATATTGGAAACTACACCCCTTAAGGAATATATACAGGGGTGTAGTGAGTATATCGACCCCAGAGGTGTTTCACAAATTTTTTTAGCATTAAGCTGTGAAAATGAAAAAAAATATTTTTTTCCAACAATCTTAAGTTTTAGCTGAAAATGTTTAATTTTTACAAGGAATCCTGGAAAAAAGCACTCCAAATTTTGTTACGCAGTTTCTTTCAAATTCGCTAGTGCCCTATGTATGGGTGTAAACTGCTGTTTGGACGCATGGCAGATTGTACAAGGGAGAGAGCGCTATTTGGCTTCTGAAACACAAATTTTGGTGAGTGCCAGAACAGATGAAACCTTCCAGAAGTAACCCCATCTTGGATTCAACACCCCTCATGGATCTCATTTAGGAGTGTATTGTACATTTTGGGCGCATAGGTGTTCTTTAGTTTTTTTTAGCACTGGACCATGAAAATGGGGGGAAACGCGGTTTCGCCATTGTTTTTTTGGGTAGTGAATGACAGGATAACCTTGCTATGCGGGTCAGTACAATTACAATGATATACATTTTATATAGTTTTATTACTTTTACACAATAGAAATGCGTTAATAAAAATTGTATTTTAATGTCTTCATAGTCTAATAGCCATTACTTTTTTATTTTTCTGTATACGGACCTGATTATGGGCTTGTTTTTTTGTGTGATGCATTGATGTTTTTATTGGTGCCATTATGTGGTACACATGATGCTTTGATCACTTTTTATTAAGGTTTTTGTGACGCATTTTGAACAAAATACAGCAATTCTGGTAGTGTTTTTTATTTGTTACAGCAGTCACTGTGTGGTACAAATGAGATGCTCAGATGCTAGCTTTACTCAGCAGGTCAATACGATTACAGTGATACCCAATTTGTATATTTTCTTATGTTTTCACACAATAAAAACACTTTTATTCAAAAAGGAAAACATTTTTTTGCATTGTTATAGTCTGAGAGCCATAACTTTTTTATTTTTCTGTGTATGGAGCTGTGTAGAGGCTTGTTTTTTGCAGGATAAGTTGACATTTGTATTGGTATCATTTTGGTATTTATGAGTTTTTGATTAGTTTTAAATCCATTTTTTGGAAGGCAGGGAGAAGAAAATACTGCAATCCTAGTAGTGTTTTTTTTAATTTTTAACAGCACGCACCGTGTAGTATACATGTCAAGTTAATTTTACTCTGCGGGTTGATACAATTATGGCGATACCCAATTTATATATTTTTTTTTATGTTGAAGCGCTCCAAAATAAAAAAGGGGGTTTTTATTGTGTTAAAAAATTTTCTGCATCACTATATTCTGATAGCCATAACTTTTTTATTTTTCCATATACAGAGCTGTGCAAGGGCTTTTTTTTGCGAGATGAACTGACGTTTTAGTTGGTACCACTTTGGTATTTATTTGAGTTTTTATCGCTTTTTATTCCAGTTTATGTGCTGCTTGATGACAATTCTGTGATATTTTTTTACAGCATTCACCGTGCCGGTTAATTAATATGACAGATTCATAGGGTAGGTCGTTACGCATGTGGCGATATCAAATATGCATACTTTATTTATTTTTTAATCTTTTCTTGGGCCGATTGGTGTTTGTAAAAGTAAAAAGGCGGTGTATGCGTTTTTATTTTATTTTTCGTATTTGTGTTTTTACTTTTTTTTTTACTTTTGGTCTTAAGGGACTTGTATCAGTGAGGGAGCCGGAGTTTATAGGCCATCGGATTGATCCGCTGTAAAACCTCAAATGGTCCCAGGAACCATGGACCTAGCTTATACCTAGGAATCTTGAGCCGGACGTACTTGGCAGACAGCCACACCTTATCACCTGGTGCAAAAGTCGGGGTTGGACTCCTCTTCTTATCCTCCTGGGACTTCATATGGACAGTCGCTTGCTGAAGAGACTGGCGAGTCTGCTCCCAGATGGCCGTCATGTCCCGGACCAGGGTATCCACCGCAGGAACCTCGGAGGCAGAAGGCAGAGGGTGGGGGGGGTGGGGATGCAGTCCATAGACAATGTAGAAGGATGAAGAGCCCGTAGATTCAGAGTCCAGGGAGTTATATGAGAATTCAGCCCAGGACAGTAAACCGGACCAATCGTCTTGTCGGGCCGAGATGAAGTGGCGAAGATACGTGCCAAGGATTTGATTGATCCTCTCCACCTGACCGTTGGATTGTGGGTGGTAAGCCGAGAAAAGTCCAATTTTACTTGCAACCGGGAGTAGAGGGCACGCCAGAACCTGGAGACGAATTTGACTCCGCGGTCTGAGACGATATGACGTGGGAGGCCGTGTAGTCGGAAGATGTGTTCGAAGAAGAGTGTGGCGAGCCGAGGGGCAGACGGAAGACCTGGCAACGGGACAAAATGTGCCATTTTAGAAAAACGGTCAGCGACCACCCAAATTGCAGTATTGCCGGAGGACAGAGGAAGGTCAGTGATGAAATCCATAGACACCTGGGACCATGGAGACTCAGGTGTGGGCAAGGGGTGCAGAAGGCCAGACGGGCTGTGACAGGGTGTCTTATCCCAGGCACAGGTGGTACAGGCTTCCACAAATTCTTTTGAGTCCCTAGCAAGAGTCGGCCACCAATAGAAGCGGGAGATCAGCTGATGTGTTTTATGAGCCAGGATGCCCGGCCACCAGGGAGCAATGTCCCCATTTTAGAATCTTCCTCTGGAGAGCCGGACGCACGTAAGTCTTCCCCCCAGGAATCTGTTGGAGGTCCACCGGAGCAACATGAACCAAACATTCTGGGGGTATAATATGCTGAGGGCCGGGATCTTCCCTGATGGTGTCGGAGGCATGGGAGATGGCGTCAGCCTTATCGTTCTTTTCTGCCGGACGGATGTGAATCTGGAAGTCAAAACGCGAGAAAAACAGTGACCACCTGGCCTTGCGAGGATTAAGGCGTTGAGCCGACTGGAGATACAGTAGATTCTTGTGGTCTGTGTAGAGATCGATTATATGGCGAGCTTCATCCAGGAGGTGGCGCCATTCTTCCAGGGCCAGTTTGATGGCTAACAATTCCCGGTCCCCGATGGCGTAATTCTTTTCTGCCAGAGAGAAGGTCTTGGAGAAGAATCCGCATGTGAGAGTTCTGCCCTTGGTCCCTCTTTGCATGAGAACCGCTCCTGCCCCCACGGAAGAAGCATCTAACTCCAAAGCGAAAGGTTTGTCTGGATCCGGGCGAGACAGGATGGGTGCAGAGACAAAAGCCAGCTTGAGCTCTGAAAATGCCTTTTTGGCCGCTTGTGACGAGAGTTTCGGGTTGGCGTTCTTCTTAGTGAGGGCCACAATCGGCGCCACCAATGTAGAGAAATGGGGAATAAATTGCCGATAGCAATTAGCGAACCCCAAGAAGCGCTGTATGGCCCGAAGCCCGACAGGTCGTGGCCACTGCAGAACGGCCGATAACTTCACTGGATCCATCTGAAGACCCTCATCCGAAACGATATAACCCAGGAATGGAAGGCTCGTCTGATGAAAAGGGCAGTTCTCCAACTTGGCGTATAGCCGGTTGCTGCGGAGATGACTCAGCACCTGGCATAACTGCAACCGATGGGTCAGAAGATCAGGAGAGAAAATCAGGATGTCGTCCAAGTAGACGATCACACAGGAGTAAAGGAGGTCTCTAAAGATGTCATTAACGAGTTCCTGAAAGATGGCTGGGGCGTTGCATAGTCCAAAACGCATTACCAAGTATTCAAAGTGCCCGTCACGTGTGTTAAAAGCCGTCTTCCACTCATCGCCTTCTCAGATTCTGACGAGGTTATAAGCTCCTCGCAGGTCCAGTTTCGGAAAAAACCTTGGCTCCCCAAGGCCGGTCGAAGAGTTCCAAAATTAGAGGTAATGGATAACGATTCTTCACGGTAACCTTATTTAGGCCGCAGTAATTGATGCACGGGCAGAGAGAACCATCCTTTTTCTCCACAAAGAAGAAACCGGTGCCGGCTGGAGAGGAGGATTTGCGAATAAAGCCCTTCTGAAAATTCTCTTTTATGTAGGTAGACATGGCCTGAGTCTCGGGTACGGACAATGGATAGATCCTCCCTCAAGGAGGACTGGTCCCGGGGAGAAGGTCAATAAGACAGTCATAAGGCCGATGGGGCGGCAGCGTCTCAGCCTCCTTTTCTGTAAACACCTCAGCAAAGTCCTGGTATAACGCTGGCAGGCCTGGCAGAGGTCTGGGAGATGACTGCGGAGGGATGGCACGCACCGGGCTGGGTGTGACCAGACAGTGACTCTGGCAATCCAGTCCCCAACGCAAGACCTCGGTGGTCTTCCAGTCGAGCGTAGGGGCATGACGTTGCAGCCATGGGAGCCCCAAGAGGATCGCCGACGAAGACCTCGATAGCACGTGGAAGGCAATCTTCGTCTTGTGCAGGGTCCTCACCAGGAGAGACACCAGCCTGGTTATGTACAGAATGGAGTCGCTCAGAAGTTCCCCACTGACTGAAGAAATTACCAGGGGTTTTTCCAGCTAGACCAGTGGCAGACGATATCGAGATACCAGGGAGGCATGGATAAAGTTCCCGGCAGACCCAGAATCCAGGAAGGCAGGGGCCTGAAACGAGAGGCCAGCATCCGTTGTGACTTGTACCGGCATCATCAGATGTGGAGAGGAAGAATTAGCACCTAGGGACGCCTCTCCTACGGGACCTAGGTGCAAGCGTTTCCCGGCCACTGGGGCTAATCGAGGCAGCCGGCGGGGACGTACTACGTCTCGTTCCTGGTGGAGCTCCTCCTGTCTCTCGGTGAAGTGAATGCGAGTGGCCAGGTGGATGAGTTCACTCAGAGAGGATGGAAGGTCTCTACTGGCCAGTGCATCCTTCACCCTGCTGGATAACACCTTCTTGAGGGTGGCGCAGAGGGCTGCGTCATTCCAGGATAACTCTGAGGCCAGAGTACAGAATTGTACGGCATAGTTTCCCACGGAGAAGTCACCCTGGCGAAGATTCAGGAGCGCCGTCTCGGCAGAAGACGCACGCGCTGGTTCCTCGAAGAGGCTACGAAATTCCTGGGAGAAGGCCGGTAGGTCTGCAGTCACTGGGTCGCTTCTAACCCAGAGGGGTGTTGCCCAAGCCAGGGCCTTCCCGGAAAGTAGGCTAACCATGAATGCCACTTTTGCCCTTTCTGTGGGAAACTGATCGTCCATCAGCTCGACTTGCATGGAGCACTGGGTGATGAAACCCCTGCAAAGCTTTGGGTCCCCGTCGAACTTAGATGGTAGAGGAAGTCGAAGTTTGGGGCCGACCGTAGCCAACGGAACTGGGAGCGTAGAAGGGACCACAGGCGGAGGTGGCGGCTGCTGCTGAGACGTGAGGAGCTGTCGTGCCATGTTGGACAGCTGATCCAACTGCGAAATCTGCTGTGACTGCTGGGCAACAACGGACGGGAGGTCTGCGATACTGGGCAGAGGCACCTTGGTGGGATCCATGGCCGGATCTAACTGTTACGGACAGTGGTAGTGGATCCGCTGGACCACCGCATGCGATGGTATAAGCCACGCCAGGGAGCGGAGTCTAAGTAGAACCCGGTTTTCACCAGAGTCTGCCGCAAAGCGGGATGGACTTGCTGCGGCGGGAAACTACCAGGTCGCTTCCACTGATGTGACTTGCTTGCGGTGGCAGCCAAGGTTGAGCGTGGTGCAGAATCGTTAGGCGTAGTCGTGGACAGGTGGAAATGTCAGGGCAGGCAGCAAAGGTTCGTGGTCAATAGACGTAGCAAGAGGGTCAGGGCAGGCGGCAAAGGTTCGTGGTCAATAAACATAGCAAGAGGGTCAGAACAGCGAATATACTAGAAACACATTTCCAACGCTTTCTCTATAGGCTATGGGCACAATAGATCCGGCAAGGAAGTGTCGGGGCGGAACCAATATATAGGATCAGCAGCCAGCACTTAACCAATTACTGGCGCGCTGCCCTTTAAATTCCAAAGAACTGCCAGGCGCGCTAGGGGGCGCGAGCGCGCACTGCAGCCGGTAGAGAGCTGCACGGGGACAGGTGCGCGGTTAGGTAAGTCCAGGCTCTCGGGGAAGCGAGTGCGCCCGCGACCCAACTCAAGGACCGCGGCGCCACTCGTCCCCGGAGCAGGGGGGCACAGACAACACACGGGTATGACCGCAGCCCGACCCATGGCTGCGGGACCACCCATGACACCAATGATATGCTATGTGCCGTGATTTGCGCAATGCGCCTTTTCAGGCGCTTTAAGTTTACTATGCAAGGTATACCTGACTCCAGATTTTTGAGAGGATTGGACTTTCTGGCACACTTTACACTGATTTAATGCGCCTAAAAACTGCTGCAGCGCCGCCAATTTTCGGACATGTCGCCTTTTATGTTTTTTAAAAGTAGTAAAACAAAACAAAAACTGTACAGATTTGGTATCGGCAGAAACATATAGATCTGCAGAATAAAAAGTTAATTTGCACTGCACAGGGAACTACATAAATATTAATAATGACCCATTATTTTTCCTGTTCAACCACGCAGAAATTTTTTTTCCTTGTGTAATATGTAATATAGTTAACGGTGCCATTAAAAAGTACATCTTAACTTACAAAAAACAAGCCCTAATATGGCTATGTAGAAGGAAAATAAAAAATTATGGCTCTTGGAAGGCAGGGAGGAAAAAGGAATAGGCTGTACACAAGAATCCCTGCTGTGGTAAGAGGTAATTACTGTGAAACATCTAATGGGCTAACAAGACGTGCAGTTCCAGTGCC
The DNA here is from genome assembly GCA_025379985.1 of Phyllomedusa bahiana. Classification (NCBI taxonomy): domain Eukaryota; kingdom Metazoa; phylum Chordata; class Amphibia; order Anura; family Hylidae; genus Phyllomedusa; species Phyllomedusa bahiana. The sequence continues at coordinate 18,473 of JAODAL010023643.1, forward strand.
ATTATGTGAAGCAATGCAACTCCTTTTCACTGTCCTTGTACACAGGTAGAGGATATGCAGAACATGGAATATAGGCTCTCTACTCTGCCGAGTAGGTATTGACTTAGGGTATGTTCACACGGCTTATTGCGGCACGTATAGTAAGCGCCGCAATATGCCATGTGTTTTGGAACCACGCGTGTAATTCCAAAACACGGGGGGACTGGCCTGGTGCCGGCCCCATTGACATGCATTGTCAGTGGCACGTAATCGCCGCTAACAATTGACATGTCAATTCTCCCCCCGTGCGTACAATACGATTGTATTGTACGCGCAGGGAGACAATGTGTAATCCATAGCTCTCTATCAGAGCTATGAATTACTGTAATTGGGCACACATTTCGCCGCGTATAAAGCGCAATAAGCGTCGAAATGCCCGCCGAAATACGCAGCAAAATAAGCCGTTTGAACATACCCTCACAGCTTCAATGCTACTGTAGACTGGTTTTAGATGCCACCTGAAAAGCCCTGAAGGACACTCCAGCAGTGGAAGTTACCTTATTTCTTAGTGCAGAAAGGGCAAAGCAGCAATGGAAGGCTCATATGTAGACAAGGGAAAGGGCTTCAAATCCTCCAGAGTGTGTAAGGTTAAAGCACTAAGTTTTGTTCTGACTCTTGGCCTTGTTTTTCTGCCTCATATTATACAAAAAACGATCCATGAGGTATGTGTCCCAGTTTGATATATAAACGATTAATGGCAGGCCCGATATATATGTTATAAACAGTGCCTGAGTGTGATGGTAGCTATCACAACCTGCCAAGCAAAAGTAAGGCAGCAGTGGTGACAATAGCACGCTGCGTTTTGTCTTTAGAACATAAAAGCCAGTGAGCAGTTAAACATCATCTGCTCAGTTTAACACTGGTCACAGAGCACTCTGTATATGGGACGTATTTGACCCTTGTTAAAGGGAATGTGTCTTCAAAAAATAACTTATTGTTTAACTCATATTTTTATGTTAAACAAATGTTTGATTTTTTTTTTTTAATTTCCCATATCACTTTCAATATTTGAAAAAAATTCTTAAAGGGGTTTTGCCACGATCTAATGTTAACGTGGGATCTTCCAAAATGGGTATTTTCTAAATATATGTCATCAAAAAAAGTAAGAGCTACAGCCTGACTAAGATGCCCTTAGTTTCCTGACAGTTTACATTAGACACGACCAGGAGCTGATCTGCGTTGTTTGCACTTCTTATCTGATAGCAGGGAACATGAACAAGCTTTGAAGGGGCTGGGGAGAAAGATCCTGCGTCTTTTGTATAGAGAATCCACTGGTTGTAATGTAATTATCTGAGTAAACATGCAGACGCTCCCTGTCTCTCTGCTCAGCGCCTCTCCCTCTCTCCTGCAGCCGTTCGTGAAGGAATGAAAGAATGCTGCCCGCTGAGCTTATAGTCTCTCCTGAGCAAATAAGAGGGAGAAATAAAATGCATATAGCTTCTGCACAATACAGTTCTTCTCTGTGAATTAACAAAAAAATGTTTGCTCAACTACAGAGACTGAGTATCAGGAACGTGCATGGGAGGTGGAGTGTTGACATCACAGAGGAGGTACTTGATTTTTTAAACACAGAAACACAATGTCCCTTTCTTCAAGCCTCAAGAGGGGAGTATCAGCCTGTTAGGTAAGGAACTCACTTCTTGGCAAAACCCCTTTAAGTCCTGCAGTTTTTTCTTTGGCCACTAGGCCTAATAATAGTCTGATACTTCCGGTTCTGTAGAGAGAGATTTTCAGAAGTTTGCTATTATCAGTAAAAGCAGGGTTACACTGAAAAGAGACCTCAATGTGTATAGATAACACAGGATCCACCAGTCACTATAGGAGATAGTCAAAGTTCACCCTCTCCCCCTCCCTGCACAGTGACTTCTTCCCAGGTCACAGAATATGCCTAGAAAACTCTCCTATAGAAGTCAACAGTGTCGGACTGGGGACCCATAGGTGAAGTTGATTCTATGGGCCAACCAGTTTAGCTTTTTTTGGGCCCACCGGTGGAGTTTATTTTAGGGGGCCTACCCTACAGCTACTGTAAATGGCTGTATATGCCTTCTAAACTCTGCATCTTGCTTTTTGCCTCTCTTTTTCTGATTTTCTACCTCTTTCAAGGATGTATATGCAGTTAAAATACAACTCCATGTCTGCAATGCTCAGATGCCCATCGTGGGTTTCTCCTATTACCCTGTGGGCCAGTCCAAGCCTGAAAGTCAATGGGACTGATCCAGTTCACAGGCTCCTATCTGCATGAAGCTGTTGTAAAGCATCTCTCTAAATGCTGTTAAAAGCAGTGCAGGCAAGACAGCTGTCCCCACAATATATATAGACGACTGAATTGAGAAACCTACAATCAGAATATAAAAACAGCTAAGAAGAAAAGAATATTAATCAGTGTTTTAATAAGTAATTTAAAAAATTGACGATAGATTCCGTTTAATCTAGGTTTAAAACTTTCCACCTTGCAACTTGTGCATAATTTAGCCTGCTGGGCAATATGCTTATGCAGAAGAGCATGTGCATTCCTATGTATTCCTATCAATGTTAACAAGTTATGCTCTGCTTTCTCTAAATGGCCTGGGATAGAAATACTGGCAAGTGCCCATAGAACTCCATGCCTCTCTCCCTCCCTTAGAACAGAAAGGAGAGTCATGTGCAAATGGGACCCACACCTATGAGACTTTGATGGCATATGAAAGCAATATGCCATCAAACTCTATGGTGGGATCACTCCTTTAAATAAAATCTGGTTACTCTTGGCCACCTTGCCTCATAGGGGGACATGTTTGAAAACAGTCTAGGTCTAAGACTTTATTTGTTGGCCAAAGCGATCAATCCGAGTTTCCCCTTAATTTTTTAAATCACTATATGAAATGACAGGGGAGCTCTGATTGGTTGCTATGGGCAACAAAGAAAGTCTGAGACCTGACAGTTTTCCTACATGAGACCCATAGTGCCTAAAATGTCTATATTATCCTTTTGTTGCATCCTTTATCCTGATGACTACCTGTGTGAAGTGATGTCACCTATGTAGTAACAGTAATAATGAGCCACTGGTAGCATGTGAGAGTTAGTTATTTTACTTTACCCCACTATTGATTATCCCATGCTCCAATTGTTCCACTGAACAAAGGCCAAAAAAGTTCTGAAAAAGCACAATTCGATCCTCAATTAGCAACTGTGTCTCTCTGCACTTTTGCTGGGCATTTCAGGCTGACCACAAAAAAAAAGCAAAATAACACTTAGGCCATGTTCACACGGCTTAAAGCTGGACATAATTCAGTCCGTAATTACGCGCCGGAGTGCGCAAATTACGGGCTGAATACGTCCTAGTAACTACGGTAATCCACAGTTCTCATAGAGAACTATGGATTACGTCTCCTCTCCCTGCTCGGCGAATACGCCGAGGGGGGAGATAAGTGACATGTGAATTACCAGCGGCGTATACGCGCCGCTGGTAATGATTGTCAATGGGCCGGCGAGGTGCCGGACCCCCGCTCACGCCCCCGGCCACACGGCGTAATTACGTCCCGCAGTTAAGCCGTGTGAACATAGCCTTAGGCAAAGTATTCCTGGATCACACAGGAAAATCTGCCACATTTATTTAAGTATGTAAAACTGGTGCAGGTTTGCTGCAGATCTGTCACAGATGATTTTTAGTGCAGACAATGTAAATTTTAAAAAAAATGTTTTTAAATCCGCAGTTGCAGAGTTTACTGCAGATCCAAAGCATTTCTGCATCAGAATCTGGAACAATAAACTTTGGTTGCAGATTTTGACTTATGCATTGAAGTCATCAAAGATAGAGATTTGCAACAAAACTGCAACGGAAATTGAGAAGCTGTGGATTTGAAATCTGAACTGCAGTTCAATTTCCATGTAGATTCATTGTGGATTTCATTGTGTAAAACTGCAAAAGAACAGGTTCATACATGCCGCAGTCTATACTACCTTAAAGCGATTTAGAACTGGTCTATCAGCGCCAGAATTCATACATGTCGCCATTTGTGTCTACTTGGCTGAAGTTAAGCCACATGTTTATTCTCTGTATGGATATTAACAGGATGTGGTGAGATCTCCTGCTGGACAGTGTTTGTTATTCCTGCCTGCTGTTCCTGCGTTTCTTTTGCCATTTAAATAAAAACCCTGTTATTTTTGTATCCAAAACCCATTTGTGCCTACTGTTTTTGCAGCTAAACTCCCACAATAGCAACAAAGTAATTTTATAGTTGTTTTGGCTCTTCTAAACTACCAAAATAAGAATCTAAAGTAAATAAAAAACCATATGTACTACAAAATGGTACCAATGGAAACTACAGTATGTCATCTCTTGAAACTCATCATCGCCAGGTCCGAAGTTGCTTACGAATTAACCAGCTCTGTGCCAAGCTTGAAAAGTGTATCTTTGAACAGTCCAGTCTGTTCTTTCTTGGGTACATCATCTCTGACAAAGGCCTACAAATGGATACTGCCAAGTTGTCTGCCGTGCTGCAATGGCCCTGACTGGTAGGGCTCCATGCCTTACAACGCTTCTTGGGCTTCACAAACTATCATCGCCAATTTATCCCTCACTTCTCTACTGTGGTGGTGCCTACAGTTGCCCTTACTAAGAACGGTAACCCTAAATTCTGTCCGCCTGGGGTGGAAGAAGCATTTACCTGTCTGAAATCTGCCTTTGTCTCTGCACCAATCTTGTCTTGTCCTGATCCGGAAAAGGCATTCTACCTTAAGGTGGACGCCTCATCCATGGGGGATGGAGCGATACTTACACAGAAGTCTCTTAAAGGGGTTTTGCCACAATATCATCTCATGCCTCCTGCATTCAGCTCTTCTGCTCTGTGTGCTCAGAAGGGGTTGTGTGTGATTTGTTTGAATTGCATATCATGTGATCCAGCAGGATGACATCACCAGGCCTTCCTCTCTCTAGTCACAGAAAGGTTTGTTATGTATAGAGCTGTGAGTAGCTACACTGCAACTCAGAGGTAAAGTTTTTGCCTCACAGCACAAGGGTCCTAGGTTCAAATCCCTGCAGGAACCAAACCAGTGGATTTTTTACCCTTTATTAATGCACAGACCTGATTGAGGTTTCTTTTTTTTAATTTATTTGCTCCATCTGATTAATTACTAAGGAGTATAGAGGACAGGAATAGAATGACAGCACCTCGGGTTTGAACACTCAGTAGCTGCCTGAAAGGAGAGGTGATGTCTGAACATGTCTGGCCAGGACTGAGGAGCTTTCAGCCCTGGTCGTATCCCCTGGAGACCAGCTGTAAACAATGGATCACTGTAGGAGCAGCTAAAACAAAAACGGTGCAGAATTTTTAATAATGATGAATGGTGAAAATGTTTATTATTCAATTTGCAAGATTCCCATGTCAATTTTACTTTGTGGTAAAACCCTTTTAAGGGCAAAATCATCACCTGCGATTTCTTATCTCCCCTGCTGAGAAACATTACACCATTGGGGACTTCAAGTTGCTGGCCACTAAATTAGCTTTAGAAGAATGGTGCCATCTACTGGAAGGGTCTTGTCACCCAATAATATTTATACTGATCAGCACAGCGCTTGAACCCATTTCAAGCAAGATAGTCACTCCTTTTCTCCTGTTAAATTCTTGTTACACTTCACCGGTGAAAAAATATCACGGCTGATGCTCTCTCTCATGCTTCAGATGCTGTAGGTCTTGACTCTGCTCCTCAGCACACTGTTCCTCCTGAACGTCTAATCTCTGCGGCTCTCATTAATCACTGACGTGTTCCTCCATGTCACGGTTCACGCCGCAGTCCCCTGTTATGGACCGTCGCCGTGTCCGTGCCTGCCATTTCTGCGCTTTGGCTCCCTGTGCTGGGTCTCAGGGGACCTGTTTTTTCCTGCTTGCTGCGAGTGAACTCCCTTGTATTTTACTCCTAGAAACTTGCTCCTGCCTCCTGGGGTCCTGTGTGCACACTGTTACTCCTAGGGCGCGCGCGGTAGCTTCCTGTCCTTTATTGGTTTCCTGTCCTGTTCACCTTCCTCTTGGCCTGTGACCTCTGGCTATAAGAGGAAGTTCCTGTCTCTGCTTCAGGGTCAGTCCATTGAAGTTTGTGTTGAGCCTCATTCTGAGTGCTGTGTCCATAACTGAGGTCCTGCCAGCATATCAGGGCTGCTATCCTGGATTTAACTCCTGAGTTGCTGGTCCAGTTCCTGCCAGCTTCTCAGGGCTGCTATCGTGGATTTAACTCCTGAGTTGCTGGTCCAGTTCCTGCTTTCCACCAGAGCTCCTGACCATCTGCCTATCTCCTGTTGTCTCTTCCTGCTGTATCCTGTCTTGATCCCTGTCCAATACCTGCTGTGTATCCTGCCGTGTTACCTGTCCTGTTCCTGCCGTATACTGATGTTGCGTATGTCTAGTTTCCTGCTGTATCCTGCTGCACACGTTTCCTGCTGTTCCTGTAAACCACCACTTCTGTACCTGGAGATCCTGTCCTACACCTCGGCTATCACCGCAGGTAGCCACGTCAGGGGTAGCGACCTGGGGGTCCCCGCAGCTAAGTCCGTCCTGCTTTGCGGCGGGCTCTGGTGAAGACCGGGGGCTCCTTAGACTCCGCTCCCTGGCGTGGTCTCCATATACCATCTTGCCTGCGGTCAATGGTTTATGTCTCACATGCATGGGTATTTCTGGGAATGGCAAGTCAAGGAGGTTGATTAGTGAGATATCTGACGTGAATTGGGCAACGAAGGCAGTGTCTGCAAAGGAAGTGGAATTTCACTGCCAATCACCCACCACCCACAGCTAGGCCGCTAAGTTATACAAATGGATTTGCGGGAAATTAATCCCCCTGTGCGATCGATGTTGACTAAGGATGAGCAGGCTGATTCTTGGTCTGTGTCCATTCCATGTGAATTTCCAGAACATGGCTTCCAGTGACTTTAACTCTTTGGGCCTAAGATAAATTGGTAGGGATTGTAGCAGGTATAGTAATTTGGGAAAAATGGACATTTTGATCAGGTTGGCTCTGCTCAAGGGTGATAGAGTCAGTTTTTCCCACGTGGATAATAATGTCTCTGTTTGTCTTAGGAATGGGGTTAAGTTAAATTTAGAGATCAGATTGCAGTATTTAGGAATTTGGACACCTAGATAGCTTAGAGAGTTCGTCTGCCATCTGAATGGGAAGATTGATGACAACTCAGAATGGAGGGTTCCTTCAATAGTATTGCCTCTGATTTGGCCTTGTTAATCCTGAAGCCCAACAGGGAGCCAATTAGTAATCCCCCGGGGAACCCCCCCAACGTATCTTTTTTATAAAAATTTTGCATGATGGGGGACATTTTAAAAATTTGGTTGTTGGGTGGGTGCTAAGTCCCCCATTGCCCCCAACAAAGGACAATTGCACTTACCTCAGTGCTGTGGCCTTTGGTTTCAGATATGCATAGCTTGGCTCTCCAAGGAAGGTAAAAAAAAATGAGTTGTATAGATCTATGGAGAAGATCTTAGGAAAATAAAAACACCTCAACGCCCCACTCCCCCAAAAAAAACACTACAAAGAAAAATTAGGAAACTTCCAGGATGCTACTCCCAGCAAACACCCAAGCGAAAAAGTGATACAAAGAAGTAGAACAGAGGCATAAGTAGACAGACAGGCAAATGGTGGGGGCAGGTGTAGTGCTTCGACGAGGAAGTCCAATGGAAGCAATACAACGGTATGTTCACACGGCGTATTGCGGTGCGCACAGGTACACACTGCAATGGACCTGTCTCCCATTAGTTTAGTATTTATCGGCGTGCAAGCACCTGAAAGAAGTGACATGTCACTGATTTTTACGGGCACACAGTACGTTTTACATAGCACTCAATGAATGCTATGATTTTTCTGTATTTATGAGGCGTACTTTGGCGTTGAAGTATGCCCCTCAAATATGCCATGTGAACATACCCTAAGAAGAATCACTACAGAACACCAGAAACACCCAAGAACAGGCAGGGGCTAAAGAGGGAGTACCTAGAACATGCTGTATTTTGATGGCACAAAAATGCCACAAACCAAAAAGATTTGTATATAGTGATTATATTTAAAACCGCAAAACCTGTGTGTGAATGCAACCTAAGGATGTTTTTACATGACAGTATTTTACATCCATATTTGTAATTCAAAACCGGAGGTGGAACCTAAACAGATAAGGCCATGTTCACACGGCTTAAAATGGGCCGTATTTCGGTCCGTAATTACGTGCCGAAGTGCGCCAATTACGGGCGAAAAAAGGGGCCCCTTATTAGGAATTCACAGTTTCATAGGAACTATGGATTACTTTTTTTTTCTCCCCGGCCCGGCGGGGAGATAATTACTGTGATTACTAGCGGGTTACACGGGGGGTGGCAATTAAGTCATGGGCCGGCGAAGGCCGGCCCCTGCTCATTTCCCCCCCCTCCCGCCCCCCCCGGGTCACCGCCGTAATTACGCCCGCAAAAAAGTGGACATGCCCCAAGAGGCGTAAAGGTGTCTGTTTACACACACACACACAAACACACACATCATAGCACATACAGCCCCCTCTCTTGTCACATGGGTCCCACCCAACACCCAAAACCCCGAAGCTTTTTGAGTGCATACACAATCCCCGAACAAAGCACAGGGAAATTCCAGGCCTCTTACATGTTTTCAGGGTATTTTATGATGCGTAATATGCGCATATTCTGCACCAAAATACACATCATAAGCACCCTTATTAAGTATTCTTAATGTAAATGTGACATTCTGTACATGTATTTTTATGCTTTATTTAAACAAGCACCACATAATAAATAGAAACGCTTGGCACATCTTGACTTGTTTCACACATATCAGTTTTCCATTGAAATTAATGGGCTTTGCAAACTACACAACGAATATGCATGCTTTATTGTTTCCTGTTTTTTTTATGCATAAACACGTGAATAAAATGTACCGAAACGCATGTTCAATATCCATGGAAAGTGCTCAAAATTTGTGCATGAATTTCACTTTACATATGTACTGTATGTATTTTTGGTATGCTTTTTGAGGTGTGGAACAGTGTAAGAATTGCTGCCAAAATGGCAAAGGCCAGGAAAAGAGAAGAACCATTACCCTCTGTTGTCCCACATCCCCAGCTCCCATCATCAAATGGGCGTGTTGCAAGTGACCCCGATACTGTAAAATGGTAACTTGCTGAGTCGGAGGAGGGCAGCAATGGAAGGTGCACAGTGAACTTTCTTGGCTTCCCCCTGCAACCAATGGGCCTTTCACAGTTATACTGCCAAAACCATTGGTTATGTTTTGTTCACAGTGGGAAAAGGATGCTCGAAAAATACACACATATTTCAAGATAAGGGTATGTTCAGATGGCTTATTTTGATGCTGTTTCATCACCTAAAACAGTGTCAAAAACCATCAAAAAATGCCCTTAGTTCCTTTTCATTTATTACTATGTAAAACAGTGTTGAAGTTCACACACAACAAGGTTTCTCCATGCATTTTTCGATCTTCTTTGGACACTGTTTTGGGTGCTGAAAAAAAGTGTCAATTATTGAAGTAATTTCAATGCTGAAAATCCTCATAGGAATCAATGGAGAGCTTCAAAACCTCGTCACGGTTTCAAATGCGTTTTGGGGCGCTGTTTTTGCCCTTGCTATTAATGTGTTTCAGAAAGAAAACAGTGTTGTAAAACCTCAACCAAATCTGATAAACTCATCTGAAAAGGCGTTTTGAGGTGCTTTTCAGATGAGGTTTTGGCGCTGATTCAGACGCTGAAATTCAGCACCCAATGCCATGTGCATAGTGCCATGTATTTCATTGAGAACAATTAGACACATAAAGTGTGTGTATGATGTGTGTTTTGTTGCAGAATAGTGCCCACTTTGTAAAACCACCCTTAAGCTGGTTTTGAACACATTGGGCCTTATATATGAAAACAGTCTAGCAACCAATCAAAGCTCCCCTTTCATTTCTTATAGTGCTCTAGAAAAATAAAATCTGAGCTCTGATTGGTTGCTACGGGGAACAAAGTCTTTCTGCTAAATAGTTTTCATACATAATGCCCATTGTTTTTACATGTTTTCAGGGATGTTTTTTATGGCAGCTTTTTCTTTGTTTATTGCTTGGTCAAAGACATTGCAGACTTAGTGCATGTTATTTTATATTCTATAGTAAAATAATGTACAGTCCATATACTCAGCATTTTTCTTTTACTTGACACTTTTTCAGCTTTCTTAAGTCAGCAACATTTTTTGGAAAACACACCAAAACTCTAGGTATGGCACTTTTTCTTGTGTTTTCCATAGTACTTCAAACAATTATACAAATAATCATAAATGATATAAAACACTGGTTAAAAAAACAAATAAAAAAGCCACTGAAATACTTTAAGGGTATGTTCACACAGCGTTTTGTGAATCTTCTATGGGGGGTCGTTTGGAATTTTGGAGGTGTAATCGGACATTTACTGCGTATGATGTTGCCCACTGACCTTATTGATACATGGCTGGTTGCTGTTTCATGTAAAAAATAGCGCTGCATCCTATGAGTGTGATGAGCCAACTGGTGTCAGACTAGGCATGGCGTACACGCAATTGAATACAGCCAGATTCTGTTTATAGATCCAACCAGTATTTACAATGTTTTAATTTTTTACACAGATTTTAGTGATCAAGTTTTCAGTGGCCATTAAACTATGAACGTACTATAAATCCGATGTGTTAAAGTGATTATGGCGGATTATAAACAGTATTCAAGTTTATGTGAATGTGTTTAGATTTGAAATAGACTTCAGAAAATATGAGATGTGATAGACTACAGCTCAGATTTTCTTTTGAGGGTCCCGCGTCACATATGGGATCTGATTTAGGGCTTTTCGCACGGAGGATTATGCAGCACCTCAGGGTTTTCGGACAATATCGGTTTTGAAAACCGTTTAAAAACCGGTGCAAACTTTTCAATGTTTATGCCAACTCCGTTCTTCTTCGCATCTTTTCAGGGGAATGCATGTCTATGGGAAGGGGGAGGGCTTTTCTCGCTAACCGTGGAAAAGCCGTCCACCCTGAGTCCGGACTGTCGAGTGCACGCACAAAATACAGGACAAAATACTGATGCTGATAAACCGACGGTATTTGGCTGTGCCGTGTAAACGGCCCCTTACTGTTGGATTTTTGCAAATTCTTAATACTGAATCCACTTAATCTGACAGTAAATCACTGCTGTGTAGACGTAGCTTTGGCCAAGGGCTACACAGCACACAAATATCGTGTGAATTTCGACGACATCACCATTTTGAATCGCCGTAACTTGCTGGCAATAGACAGCAAAAAAACATTGTGCTAGTATCTATACAGCACAGATTTTTTTACCGTTGTGTTTAAAATCCGGAGGAATATACGTTTCATATTCCACAGGATTTCCATCAGATTCCTGTACATTCAATTGAACAGGCTGACTGTGAAACCAAAAACCGACCGTGGCTTTTGCGCCAAAAACCGCAGCCTGCAAATGTCAAAATGCTGTCCGATTTTGGCCGGTATTTTGACATTGCTGTGTAGACGTAGCCTACGGTTATATTTCCACGGCATAGCAAAATATTGTGGTTTTAGGTTCGTAAAGCCATGATCCTTTATTACAAAAAATTACCTGTAGTCTCCACAGGTCATTTTTCTCTGCTCACTTCTGCATCGGCATTTTATGTTGATACATATGCAGGCGCTTTGAGTTTTTTCGTCGTCTTCCCATGCAATCAATGGTATGGATGGCAAAAAAAACGAGAACCATCTGCGTTTTTTGCGAAAAACATGACAAAAAAACACGGTTGTGCACTGGACAAAAAAGTCGACTTTCGGTCATTTCTTTGTCCGATGCAGTAACAGTGATGTAAATTCTGAACACTCTTCTTAAAGTTTTTTTTTTTTTTTTTTTTAAAGGAAATAGATTTATATAAAAAACTGATAGTGTTTTTCTAAATGACTAAAAACTTATAGCGTTTGCATCCAAAACCTCTTCTCACATCCTGTTCAGTATACCCCTAAATGCACTGAATAATTCCAAGTGTCCTTTTCTAAAGGAATATTTCTTTTTTCCCCACGAGGAACTTCTCTCGCTGAACAGGACAAAGACAATTTTTTCCCGCCAATGCATGAACGGGCGGGCCCTGGCGATGACGTCACTCCTATTAGCATACGCCCCCGCCCACCAGGTTTGAACGGAAGGGTTGCTCTCGGGTTCCCTCATATATAGTCTTCTGGGCTGGCTGGTTTCTTAGTCTGGCTGGCAGCTGCTGTCTCCTCCCCTCATAGCGCTCGGCGGAAGGTTACATTATACGCTACCTCAACAGGAAATCAGTATCAGTGCGCGAGGCGGTGTTCGGAGGAAGAGCTGAGAAGAAACCGGACGCCATTTTGTGCAGCTCATTCACCAGCAAAGAGAAGCCCGCGCTTCTATCGTCTCTTTTTTTTCTCTTAAATCGGGCCCCTTTAAAGCTTTCAAGCTGGAGATGTCAGGGGGTGGCGTGATTAGGGGGCCGGCGGGCAACAACGATTGCCGCATTTACGTGGGGAATTTGCCGCCTGACATTCGAACCAAGGACATTGAGGACGTGTTCTACAAGTACGGCGCCATCCGGGATATCGATCTGAAGAACAGACGAGGCGGCCCTCCTTTCGCCTTTGTGGAATTCGAAGACCCCAGGTAACTGCGTGTGTATACTCTGCACTGACTAGAGCGAGGCCTTCATGTCTCCACACGCGTGCGGGCGTCATGTGTGCTCGTGCGTTCCTGGGGATGTGCGGCCATGAGCACGTGTGGCCGCCTGCTGAGGCGCCATTGTCTGCGTTGTAGTTCTGCACCATGCCTTGTACATACGCTGCGTGTTTACTGAATTTCACGATGCAGGTGTAGGACTGGGGAGCTAAGACTCGAGCTTCCCGCGTTAGGTCTGTAACTTCATTAGTGTAGTAAAATGCATGTTTTCTATTTTACCTACTTGTGAGGGCCTAAGGATTGTAAACTAGGGGTGCAGAGTGCACCTTGGAAGGGAATATGTTCTTTGCTTTTGTAGTTTATGTAGAGTCCATTGTTAAGGATAAGCTATGTATGGGGGAGGGGATGTTCCTGTTACCTATGCAGCCTTTGTTAGGCCACAGTCACATCTCATCTATGGGATCTCAGGATACTGTAAAACTTCTATATGGTGAGGGGACACACATTTTTAAGGCAAATGTAGTTCCACTTTGTTGCCCAATTTACGGACTTTTTTTTTTTTTTTTTGCTGGATGTAAAAGCAAATTATCACACGCTATCGTCCCATACATAATTTTTGTTTTTAGGACTACTTGGGCCCTATAGGTTTCTGTGGTCCTGCCATGGTATTCGTCGGACTACATTTCTAGCAACATCCTGACTAGTCTATGAATGGCTCCATAAATGGTAACTATCTCTCAGATGCATGCTTAATGTCTTGCTTTGACTTTCAGAGATGCAGAAGATGCGGTGTATGGACGTGATGGATATGATTATGATGGCTACCGTCTACGGGTTGAATTTCCACGAAGTGGTCGAGGGGCTGGAGGAAGAGGTGGTGGTGGTGGAGGCGGCGGCGGAGGAGGAGGTGGGGGCGGTGGTGGGGGTGGAGGTGGAGGAGCACCCCGTGGAAGATATGGACCTCCTTCCAGGCGCTCTGAGTACAGAGTTGTAGTATCAGGTACGTTTTATAGTATTTAAATATCCTATGGGCACGTGCATTAAACATCAAAATGTAATCCAAGTGCTCTGTTATTAACAAGGTGAGGTAACGTGTGTATTGAAAATGTTATGCTCTTGCAGTGACTCATTGGATTAGTTTGCTATTAAATGGGGTTTTCCTAGCATAAGCATTGATGCTACATCCATAGGATATTCCATCAATTTGATCGACCCGGAAGCCACCACTCAACTGTACTCAGAGCTCCCATTGAAATAGGTTGGAGAGTTCCAACTACCTCTTTGTTCAAAACAGAGGTTTTGGGGCCCATTCTCCAGACTGGTGACAATCGTGGCTGTTGGACTGATATTTATCACCTTTTGATTCACCATCAATGTGTATTGTGGGAACATGTTTGTTCGCTGTTAAAGGGGTTTTGTCACGATGTTATGTTGACATGGGATCCCCCAAAAGGGGTGTTTAATTACTTTTATTAAAAGTTTGTTAGACATGACCAGGAGCTGATCTGGCCCGGTTTGCACTTATCTGATGGGGAACATGAAAAAAGCTTGCATGGGGCTGGGGAGAAATGTGCAGTGTATGAGGCTTTCTGCTGAGAATCCACTAGTTGTAATGTAAAGTAATTATCTTAGTAAGCATTGCAGACCCAGCCCCGCAGCAGTTCATGAAGCCTGTTCATGATTTGTTTATCTCCTGTCCTGAGCAGATAACGGCTAAGGAAGTCACTTCATGGCAAAAACCCTTTAAAATACAATACCCTGTCCTTTAAAGATCTGTTTTATCATTTGAGATACACACTGCTCGCATACCAGTTGTCAGGTGGACTGATGTGCATGTGTACGCTGCCTTGTCCTTACTGCAATGAAAGACTGATCAGATCACATTTTGGATCTCTTACCATGGATGCTGGTAAATGCTTCCTGTGTCTGTACACAGGTTTATCATTTTCCTTTAGTTTTGATGGAAGATCTGTTGTCTTCCAGAAGCATGGTCCCACTGCTGGTTTCACATAGGAAGTGAGGTCTTTGAAGCTGCAAAGCCACATGCTTAAAAGCTAATGTAGTCAACCAGTGATTTACACTCGTCACCGTACATATAGACAAGCAGGTTGCTCTGGTTCAGCCTATGGCTAATCTGTAGTATACGTATCGGTACATTCCAGTGCGTATTCGCATATGTGGCCGATGTGGGCCTTGTTCCTAATTTGATCAGGTGCTTGGAGGCATTCTGGCTATAGATGATAAAACATTTTACTTACAATTGTAACATGGAGTAAGGGCTTGTTCACACAGTTTTCACTTCATGTTACAAGCGCTTTGTAGATCCGTCTTGGGGTTCGCTCTGTCGGTCCCCAAGACGGATGTGCAAAGCGCTTGTAACATAATTTTTATGAATTGGAAACGCTGTTTAATCTGACTAGCTTCAATGTATTGTAGATTACTATACTTAACAGTGGTCCTAAGGCAGCCACTGTTATTCGTCTTTCTCCGTAGTAGCCCACATGTAAAGGAAATCTGAAGATGACCTGCTTAAAGCAAGGTTGGATTAAACATATTTAAGAAGTCTTTCCATGTTGCACATCAATAGCATACCTATAGGGTATGCCATCAATGTGCAATAGGTGCAGTCCACATATCTCGTGGAAAGGAGCCCTTGAAGGTCTTAATTTAGAAAAGTGGGTCACTATATCGTGCAATACTCTATTCTGCTCTATGGGAGCACTCCTTTAATTTTTGGTGTTGAAAAAAAAAAACAACATGCGTTTGTCAGACCTTTACCTGCACACTAACCTATGCACAGGTCACAAAGCATTGCCTCAGTATTTCCACTACAGGTTCCCATAGTCTGTGTAAATCTGCAGTAATGCATAGTTGTAACTGCTGTTAAAAACAGCTTAGACAAAATGGTTCTTAATACTGTTCAGAATTCTAAAATGTTCTCATTGTAGTGTTAACATGTCTGGTTGTTTTTTGTAAATAAACTATAGATTGCTTTTGAGCAAGCAATCTACTAGAATTAACAATAAGGCGCATGTATTGTGCCTGCTCTTCAGCCTGGGCACCCATACGCCTCTGCGTAGTGTCATGGAACCCATTTTCTAGCACCTTCAGTTTGGTACAGTTCTGAACAGTGAGGGCTCACAGGTCAAAATGGCGCAAGTGCCTTGAATATTTTAGCTTGTATCCCTTGGAACACACTTATAATTGAGTAACTATATACATTGATAACATTGATAACCTTTTGTATGTGTATTTCAGGACTGCCTCCAAGTGGAAGTTGGCAGGATTTAAAGGATCACATGCGTGAAGCAGGTGATGTATGTTATGCTGATGTTTACCGAGATGGCACTGGTGTCGTGGAGTTTGTACGGAAAGAAGATATGACCTATGCAGTTCGAAAACTGGATAACACTAAGTTTAGATCTCATGAGGTAGGTTTATTTCACTGCATTCCTTCTATTTGCTGCATGGCTGTTAAATGAATAACTTTATGGTCAGAAGGTAAGAGAGAGTAGCTCACCAGAACGTGGATTCCATCTTCTACATTCACATGTAGTTACATCTTGCCTGAAGTAATGAGCAGTTTAAGCTTGACTCGTTGAATTCCAGGTTCTATCTGTTTAATAGGGAGAAACTGCCTACATTCGGGTAAAAGTTGATGGTCCAAGAAGCCCAAGCTATGGAAGATCGCGTTCTCGCAGTCGTAGTCGTAGCAGGAGTCGTAGTAGAAGCAACAGTCGCAGCCGCAGCTACTCTCCAAGAAGAAGCCGGGGATCCCCTCGCTATTCTCCCCGCCACAGCAGATCCCGTTCACGTACATAAATAGTTGACAGTGATTTACTTTTTTTATTTTTTTTGTAGACCCTTACATTGTATACAGTTCATTAAATCCTTATGCTACTTTTTTTTTTAAGTCACTGTTTTATTAAAAGATTTGAAGTGTTAAGCCTGTTGTGTAGAATAGGACAGCAAATTCCTTATACCTTTGTATTTCTGTTCAATTAAGTCATGCGTATAGGTGTCTGTTTTTTTTTTTTTTTTTAAAGTGTTAGACAGAACTACACTGCAAAGAGTTAGCAACTCTTCAGAAGCGACAGAGCTGGTGTGTTGACTGCAATGTTTGTGGCCATGGGGATTTGGGTAGCTATGGTATAAACTCTAACTTTTTTTTTTTTCTCTTTTGTGGGGAAACCTTATTTTACCTTGCCTTTTCATGTGTCTTTCTGTAGACATATCTGAAGAGATGGATTAATGGATATTGGAGGACATTTCAATCATTTTAGGATTGTCAAATGGAGGCTTGAGGAGGATCAAATCAAATATGGAGGCCATGGTATGACTCCAAGTGCTATTGGGAGATAAAATTGGCAGTATTGAAGTTATGCTATATTAGTTTAAGACCAATACAGGCAGCCAAATGTGTTGCTTTTCTATTGCAACTTGATGTCAATTGTGTTTGTAGGCGATTGTGGCACAATACACTTATTTTGTGGCCTTGTTAACTTGTAGAGTATAATATCAGTACTGCTAACTGCATGTCCTCTTTGTGACTAGTAAATATAACTGCTATTTTTAATGTCAATTAAAATACACTTCCAACTATGTGTAAATTGCTGTACATTGGCAGATGTTTTCAGTGTCCCATCTACTAGCTTGATGTTTATGCAATACAGACTTGTAGATGGCACTTTGATTCTAACTTTACTTTGGCCACCTCCCACTTATTTTTTCTGCAGTATACTAGTCTAGGTGATACGATTATTAAACACTAAAGTTAAGAATGCTAAACCAAAAATTTGCAATAAAGTCCAAAATCTAAGTGTATGCTCATATGGGTTGGGTTCATAGTAGCTTCATTGAATAAAGCAGTTGTGAACTGCTATACTATGGGTCTGCTGTGGGAAACCTGTTGTGAACTTGACTTATATGAACATATCCTGAAAGTTTCAAGTGCTTATTAGAATTGGAGATTATGGTGTAGTAAGGGAACCTTTCAAGTGGTTTATGTTGCCCTCTAAGAGCAGTATGTGAAATAGGGTAGGAAGCTAAGCTCTGATCTATAGCACTATAGACTGACCAGGTTTTTCTGAGGAAAACGCAACATAAAAACAGTGAAGTACTGCTAACTCAACCACCCAGAGTGATTGACCGTTTGCTCTGTACACAGATGCTGGGTAAGCTGTCAGTCACTGTAGGTGGGGTAAACAGTATTTCCATCGTCTCATTATGAGCTCGGTCAGTATAGTCTCTGCTTTCTAATCAGAAATCCTTCCATAAATCTATATATCCAGGAGGTGGGGGCTCCTTTCTTCATTACCCCTTGCTGTTAGATGGCATAAACCACCTGACAGTTCCCTTTAAGATATGAGGGGAACATTTTCACTTATACCCATATCTGTACATGAGATACCTCCAGTTCTTTCAAGCAGTGGAAACTTTTTTGAATTTTTTTTAATCTTTCTATAAAGCAACTGGAGTGTTTGGCTTTCTCTTTAAAGGGGTGGTCCAGCCATGGAGCAGTAATGACTAAAACAAATTGGTTCCATGTTAAAATGTAAGAATTCCTTTGGTATGTTGTATAGTTTTCCCACTACTGACATGTCACCCCCGCCTTTACCACTGAAAGTAGAATTGACCCTTGCAGTCAGTGTCTAAGTCATGAATAGTGTCAACTGGGTAGATGATGCACCCCAACATAAATGGCATCTAAACCCTTGCTGCTCTGCCATTATTAATCTGCTGTCAGATCTGATGTCTGTATTTTACAGAATTATGCTGATGAAGGCACTCAGATTCTGTCAAGGTGGCTTAGATTTACACTTCCTTGATACTTGATTTGGAGATTGATCGGTTAATTCAATAAGCTAGAAAAATGTCAGCATATATTTTAGTTTTTAAAGTGAATCTCACTAGACCTATGCTGCCTTATCTGTATTAACTAGTGAGGGCCCTTGAGTCCAGCGATATTACTACTACAATCACAGAAACTAACATGTTCCTCTGCAGCCGGACACAATAGTTTGTAGGATTAGAGATGCATGAGCTACAACCATGCACCCCCTATATACCTTCTGCGGATTAACTGCTTTTTGCCAGTTTTGCACTGCAGTGTGCATGGCTTGATGTTTTTAGATGAGTAGTGATTTAAAAAAATAAAATAATTCTACATCAATAGTACGTTGCAGGAATTGGTATTTCTGGCTAACTTACACTGCTGCCAGGACAGTGTAGGGTCTACAGTAGTAGTGTAGTGTCAGATTTACTTTGTTACAAAGCTGGACTGCCCCTTGTAAAGGGAAAGCAAAAGGTGGGTAAAATATTTTTGCCAACACTTGTGGAGACTTTTTTCCATCTGCTGTTTAGTCACAAAAGCTGGGCCGACTGTGGCCGCATGTCCTGGCATGACAGCAGGACTAAGGACCTGTACTAACAGCTTAATAAATCCCTATAAAGTTGGTAGTTCAGGTCATAAGACCTGTAGTCAGACTGGGCACATGACCTTTCAAATTGCCGATAAATCAGCTATGTGGTTAGGAAGACTGTGCCAGTGCTGCACTTTGTTTCCACCCCTTCAGAAGGCATCAAGTAAAACATCCTAATTTCTTTTAGTATCTTGGGAGGGGGGGACGGGGACAAAATTAATTAGTTTTGGGAATGTAATGGTTATCTGTGCCATTTTTTTTTCTCAACAAGATGCACATATAACTGATCAGTTCCCAGAAACCTTTGTTGATAATATCTAACTCTGCCTCTTTTTTTGGTTTTGCTGGTTGTAAAGGTATGGATTGGAGAGGGCTCACTGGATCCCAATCCTGGAACTGGATCATTGGATTCAAATCATAGGAAGGAGTGAATAGGATAGGGAGAATGCATTACCAGGATTCATGGAGCGGGATCAGATAACAAGAACATAGGAGTGGATTCCTGCCCCATCTTAACCGCATTCATGTGGATTTTTTTTTATTTTTTTTTTTAAACCTCAATTGGCTATTGTATAGTTTTTGTTGGAAGCGAAGCGCTTAGAATCCAAGAAGGATTGCAATATTTTTATTTTTACTAAAAATCAATGAGGAGGCCAGAGGCAAGATGGAGCCATCTTCTGGGAAGGATACATCATGGATAGATGGTAATCAAAAGGGGCATGGGGGTGGGGGGTTTTACTAAATTGGTACAATGTGTATACATTTGAATTGTTGGTGTTTTTTGTTTTCTTTTTTTTTTTTGTTTTACATTTTATTTTCTAATAGGGTTTCAACTGGCTTTTGAGGATCTTGTATGCATATAATCAATAAACAAATCATTAAATGTGTTTTGAGTTCTTTTGTGTGGTCAACGCTACCACATCCTGGTGTGTGGTGTTTTCTCCCCTCCAAGTCAAGACTGGTTCACACATGGCAAGTCTGCAGAACTTTGGCAACTAGTTTAATATGAATGGGATTTGTTTTTGCAAGCACACGGTTTCCTGTAAACTGTTTTAGATGAATGGGACTTTGGCAAATATGACATGGCGCCCACATATAGGGTATTGCCGTACTTAGAAATTGTGTAACACATTTTTGGGTGTTTAAACCCCACCCCATAGGATTCCTTGTGAAAATTAAACATTTTTAGCTGAAACTGCATATTAGAATTTTTTTTTATTTTTAGAGCCTAATGCTAAAAAAAAATTAAACACTTGTGGGGTCAATATGCACACTACATCTCTGGATATATTCCTTACTGGGTGTAATTTCTCAAATTAGGTCTTTTTAGGGTTGTTTAAATTTAGCAACTTTGGGATGTCTGCAAACCTGTAATTTTGCCTAAAAATATCTGAAGTCCAGTAGGTGCTTCTTCTATCCTGAGGCTCGTGGTTGTCAACTAGCGCACGATATGCCACACAAATGGGATCTGGGAGTATCAAAATTGAGTTATGTTGCTCTTGTAACATCTACCATGTTATAGTAAATAGTGGAAGAAAAGTGAGAATCTACAAAAAAGTGAAATTTTGAATTCCTCATTGTTCTACAGACAGCACACGAAGGGCTAATTATATATATATATATATATATATATATATATATATATATATATATATATATATATACATATACAGCACTCCAAAGAACTACTTGAAAAATTAGGAGGGTGCCAGCAGCTAAAGCTTCTGATACAAGAAGTTCCAAAATACAGAGTAAAAAAAGTCCACGGCACTCCAAAATGCATTCAAGCAATAAGGTAGTTTATTCCTCCATGCTCCAGGCTCTTTTGAGCATGGAGGAATAAACTACCTTCTTGCTTGAATGCATTTTGGAGTGCCGTGGACTTTTTTTTACATATATATATCTCTCCCCAATACCTAGGACAGAAAATAGAACAGCTGTTGTCCTTAAAGGGGTTTTGCCACGATGTAATATTGAAGTGGGATTCTCCAAAATGGGTATTTAATCACTTTTCTAAATGTGATTACATATGAGAGTTACAGCTTTCTTTACATGCCCTTAGTTATTTAAAAGTTTGCATTAGACTGGACCAGCAGCCTGATGACAGAGAATTTGAACGAGCTGGCAAGGGCCTGGAGAAAGATCTTTTCTTTTGTATAGAAAATCTGCTAGTTGTAATGTGATTGAGTCAACATTGCACAATGCTCCCTGCTTCATGGCTGTGTTCTCAGCCCCCCATCCCTCCCCCCTCTCCCCTGTGAGGCAGCATGTTTGTTTATTTTCTCTTCAGAGCAGATTAAGGCTATGTTCACACGGCTTAATTGCGGGACGTAATTACGCCCCGCAATTACGCCGTGTGAGCGGGGGGCCGGCACTTCGCCGGCCCATAGACTATCACTGCTATCGGCGCGGATACGCTAGAAAGTGACTGTGAATTACCGTAATGAATGGGCCGTTTTCGGCCCGTAATTGGCGCACTTCGGCGCGTAATTACGGACCGAAATACGGCCCATTTTAAGCCGTGTGAACATAGCATTAGGCCTCGTTCACACGGCTTATTTGGGCACGGATTGGCGCCGTACTCCGCGCCGGATTTGCGCTTCAGTACGGCGCCAATCCGTCCCTGTCATTACGGTAACCCACTGCTCTCATAGAGAACAGTGGATTCCGTCGCTCCTCCCCGCTCGGCAAATCCGCTGCGGGGGGGGGAGGGGGGAGAAAATGACATGCACATTATTTACGGCGCGGACGCGCCATAAACAGTGCATTGTCTATGGGGCTGGCAGCGGCGCCCCTGCCGCGCTCCGGCCCCGCCCCTTATTCACGCCGGATTTGTGAGCTCAATACGGCTCACAAATCCGTCAGGAATAAGCCGTGTGAACACGGCCTAAGAGGTAATAAATTCGCTGCTTGGCAAAACCCATTTAATTGCTAGAAAGCCCATAAAAGGATGGTCAGAGCAAGGAAGTGTTTGTCTTGGATACTACCCTTATTGTCTTTCCAAGGACCCTGAATGGTTTGCAATCCCATGGAAATTGAGCCATCTCTCTGCACCTTCTCTGACTACCTGAGGTGTTCTCAGCATATTATACAGGGGCATAATCCAGAGAATGTTCTCTGTGTATCACAAATCTGACAGGGTTTCTTCGCTCTATTTTCTGTCTGAGAGTGTTCTCCGTGCATCTGCTTAAGGGTATGTTCACACAACTGTATGCCAGCGTATAGTGGTGTACTTCTAAAGCAATCTATACCAGACCCGAATCACTTAAGTTTTTTTTTTTCAGGGAAAACGACAGGCAATCATAGCTCTCGGTAAGAGCTATGAATTACTGTATTTGCGGCCTGTACTTCGGGCCTATTGCAGTGCTATTACTCCCTGAAGTACGGCCTGCAGATATGCTGTGTGAAAATACCCTACTATGTGGTTGTCAACATAATACATTTTGGCAGGGGTGTCCGTATGACCTACAGCTCCTGTTCCTATGATGTTTTCAGGATCATTCATATGGAGGTTAGAGCACTTTTGTGGTGAGTGGAGGTTACCTCACCTTTTATGTACACTGCTGCTGCCCCATCTTGCTCGCTTAAGAGGCACAGCCACCTCTGACTTGTCCTGTGTGCGCGGACGTCTGACTGGCGGCTGCGCCTGTGCAGGACTTAAAATTAGCAGCAGGAAGCTAGTATAAATGGCGAGTTATGACCAGGGCTGTGGACTCAGACTCCCAAAGTATATAATAAGTTGGTCCAGTTAGTTCGATGCAGTGCAAAGAGCAAGAGGAATTTGGGTCCGGCCAGTGCTACTGCTCCCATATCTTAAGCCTCATCACATGAGGAGTGTAATTGATGACATGGAGCAGGCAAAGCGCTGCCCCAGGGGAAAAGATTCTGCTCCCAGGACAAACAGATTTCAGCAAAATTTTTCACCTGTTTTCATAGAAGTAGAAGAGTTCAACTAGTCATCAAAACTGACTGTGGTTGAGGCAATTCCTTTACACCATGACATTGTTAGAGATGTTGCCCCTGTGGTTATCGTTTTGCCCCCAAACAAGTTAGTGTAGAGAGGCTGTTTTCTAGCCTGGAAATAATGAGATCAGATGTGAGGTCATATATGCAGGATCTGGCAATACTATTTCTCAGAACAAATTCAGAGACTCCACAAATGTTCCTGCAGTGTTTTGCATAATTACAATTTTTTAGTGTCCTAAAGTCATGTCCAATAAATATATTTTACACTGACAAGCAAAATGGTAACAATGTTTTGAACTTGTGACTTTCAGGCTCCATATCTCACCATCCACTACAGCTTTGTACATGAGGCTACTGTAATTTTATATACAGTCATCTTACCTATCTTATACAAAAATGTGACTTGCAAGTATTTAGCATCTGCTTAGTTATAGGTTTGCTCCTAAGGCTATGTCTACACTGCAGTGGACAAAAAACGACCTGAAAACGAATTACTAAAAACGTTCATGAAACTGAGTTTTCTGTCCATTGCCTGTCAAAAGCAGCTGAAAAAACGTCCGTTTTTTTGGTGCGTTTTTCGTTTTTTTGAAGCTTTTTTTTTAAGCGCTTTTTCTGCCCTTTTAAAGGGTTATGCCAAATTAAAGCCCCTTGGAAAGAAAACTACACCCTACAGGTGGAGTTTAAAATTTAATTTTAGTTTTTACTTCCCTTTAATCACTGGAGCCATTTGAGACCTTGGGCCTTTGGGGTGCGCTGCCTGCGTGCTTACTTGCTTTTTTTAAAATTTTTCAAAAGATTCTTTTCCCAAAATCCACAAAAACCCAAAATTATCTTTCCATACAGCCCAAATAACTGTATTAGCATCAAAAAACTGTAAAGAAAAGGATTTAGCGCCAAATTCCCCCAAAAAAAATTATTAAATTTCCCAAAATTTTGTTTAAAAAAAAATATATTTTAGTGTCCCGGGAAACAGGGGAAAAAGCTTATTAGCGGGCCAAAAAAATTTTTAAAAATATTGAAAAACCCCTAAGCCCCCAAAACCCGGTTTAAAAATCGGATTCTGGGGGGCCCGAAAAACCGTAAAAAAGCAATTTTTTGCGTCAAAAGCAAAATCATTTAATTTGCCCAAAAAACTGTAAAGAACGGGTTTTTTCCCCAAAAAAGCCCCTAAAAAATGGGGGTTTTTGCGGCAAAAACTTGGAAAAAAAAATTTTTTGCCGGGCAGAAGCGAGAATTTAAAGTTAAATTTGTTTCCAAAATTTCCCGTAAAAAAAATTATTTTTTTTGTGTAAAAAAAACCAAAAAAAAAAAAAAAAACCGTTTTTTTGTGCCAAAAAAACCCAAAAAAAAAATAAAAAGTATTTTTTTGGGGTCAGCGGCGAGACACGTTATTAGTGCCAAAATCTGTAAAAAAAAAAAAAATTTTTTTTTAGTGCCAAAAAAAAAAATTTAAAAAAAATGGAAATTTGGGGCCAAAAACCGTAAAAAAAGTTTTTTCATCATCAGTAGCAAGAAAACTTTATTAAACACCAAAATAAGTTTTGGGAAAAGGGGTTTTGCAAACAAAAACTTAAAAAAAAAAAAACAGTTTTGGGAACGCCAAAATCCCTTTTAAAAAAGAAATTTTTTGACGAAAAAAAAATGAATTGCGCAAAAATCGTTTGCGACCCAAAGCTTGGGAAAACATTTGAATTTCAAAAGGTTTCAAAAAAGGGCCCCCATCAACCCCTAGTATTTCGATTGTATTAAAAGGGGAAAAACCTTTTTTACAACCCCATATAGGTGGGACTTGGGTTTTCCTAGGAGGGTTTTTTCATTTTAAAAAAAAAGCGCCAAAAAACACCGTTCCCGGCGCTTTTTCAAAAATCCCCGTAGTAAAAATTTTTTTTTCCACCTTTCCCTTTGGCGTTTTTTTAAAAGGAGGATTTTTGCAAAATACGACCGTGAAAAAAAACGAGCGAA
The DNA here is from genome assembly GCA_025379985.1 of Phyllomedusa bahiana. NCBI lineage: Eukaryota > Metazoa > Chordata > Amphibia > Anura > Hylidae > Phyllomedusa > Phyllomedusa bahiana. The sequence goes on from JAODAL010023643.1 coordinate 43,528, forward strand.
AAAAAGCTCAGTGTAACAGCAGGGGCGTTTTTTTTAATAGAATCTAAAGGGAGAAATTACAGTGTTTTTCCAGCCTTTTTGGGAAAACTTTCATTTTAGAAATAAACCTAAAAATCCCAAAAAGTTAAATTCCTAAATTTTTTTGTTATATTTGGGGGGGAAAAAAGGGCCCTTTTTTTTTCAAATACTGCCTAACCCCTTTTGGGCTCTGGATCAGAAAATTTAAGCCCAAATTTTTGACTAAAAATTTTGATCCCCGGTTCTTCTACACATTCCCAATGGGTTTGGGGGCAATGGACTTGGAACAAATTAAAAGCTTTTTCTTCAAAATCTACCCACAAGTTTTCAAAAAGATCAAAAAAATTTTTACCCCTTTTTATTATCAGTTAGTTCTACCTTTAAAAACCCTTTAAAAATTTTTTTCCCTAATTTTTAAACCGCCTGATGTTCCATTTTACCCACGTAAAGTTATTACCCTTTAAAAAAGGCCATGTTTTTCAAGTGGAGGTTTTTGGGAAATTGAGGGGGTTTGGGCTTTTGGCTTTCCCATCCACAGCCAAGGGGTTAAAGACAAAAGTATTGTCACTTTTTTAGGCAGGCCCCATTCTTCCGCAGCTTAAGATGCAGTACTTTTTTGAAGCACTCCCTTTAAAAAAAGAATGTTTATTTGTGGAAATTTTTAACACTTTTTTTGGTTCTTTCCTTGACAGATCACAGATAATGTCTCAAAGATCAAAAAGAAAGCGCAAATCTAGACATCGCTTCAGCACAGAGGTGTTTAACCCTTTTGCCAGATGAAAAGCGGTTTTTTAGACTGTCAACTTTTCAGTACCTGCTTTTTTCCCCAAAAATTTAAACTAAAATTTTTTTTTTGGGTGGTTCAAAAAACCCCAAAAATTTTTCTTTTAAAGGGGTTTTTAACTGCCATTTTCTTGTTCCCATTTTAAGGGCCAAATTTTCTCATTAAATATTTGGGGTCAGATCCCCTTTTCAAATTCTTTTTATAACTCAATTTCAGAAGATACAAATTCTTATCTTTTCCATTTTTATTAAAAGCATTAAAAGAAACCACTGAGGGGGGCGGTACCGGAAGTTGATGGAGTTTTGGGCGCGTGGGTAGAGGGGCTCCCCCACGAACCGCTGAAAAACACACCCCCGGTTCCCCCACCTTTTAGCACCCCTAAAGGGTAGAAGAAAAAATCCAGCCAGGGGAGAAGTTGGGAGGCCTCCCCACCCCCCTGCAAAGCAACCCCCTACGACGCCCGGACAGCTTTCCAACCCAAAACAAAACACTCCCCACCAGGTGCAACCAGGGGCCCAAAATGTGCCCTTTAATAAACCCCCCGCCCCCCACTCCACCCGACGGGGCTGCAAAAAACCCCATCGCAAGGAGAACGGGAGAACCCCGACCCGTTTTCCGAGCCCTAAGAGATCCCAGAGGTGGCCGGAGCCCCTGCAGACCTGGCAAAAACAGCGGCGGAGCGGTACACCCCGCTGCGGGCCTTCTCCCCCCCCTCATTCCCGGTGCGCCCCGGGTCCCACCCGGACCTTCTCATCCTCGCACTAATAGGCCAGGGGCACCCTGTCCCCCACACGCCCCGGGCGGGCACCCAACCTTCAGTCCCGGATGAACCCCCTTGGACTGTATAACAGGGCAAGAAAGCATGGATAGGGTCTGCACTCCCTCTCGTTGAGATCTAAAACATCACCCCCATCATGGCAGGGCTCCCGAATCCCCACCTGCTTCTCCTAGCCAGAGGGAGATAATTTCGGGGTTGAGCTCAAAAGGTATTTCCCCTCCAGGGAAGATTGGCAGGTTGATATCAGAAATTAAAAAGGCCCCTGTAAGGGAAAGATCTAAAGATCAAACGGAAATTAAAAAATTTGCTTCCAGAGTCGAGACATTTGAGGAAGACCACGAAATCCCGCAAATATTTTTAAAAAATTTACCCCCTGCAATGCTGGACCGTTTCATGGTTAAGGGTTGGGCCCCCGCATCTATAGGCTCGACAATGGGGGCGCGAAGCAATATATCCCCTTCTTAAACCAGATTAGGGAAATGTTTCCCCCCCGGTTTCCCAGCTGGCAGGGTATAGAGGTTAGGCCCAACCCCTTTACTCCTTTCAAGGGATTTATATGCTGTTTCCACGATTAAAAAAGAAAAGGAGGCCCAAATGGAAAAGGTAGAGGAGGGGCCGATTAATTTCCCGGGGGGTCGAACATTCAGCTTTTCCCAGGACATCCTGGCTTTCCCTTAAAAACACCCTTAAGCCGCCCCTTTGCCCCCTTTTGGGAGGGGGGCCCCATAAGATGGCTTTTTCCCTTTGCACTGAGACGCGCTCTGTGGGGCACGGTACTCAAAACCCCGGGATTTGCCAGTTTTTGCGGAATATGATCCACTCCGGATGACGATTTAGAATGGCTGTCCTCATGCCCCCCCCCCCCCCCCCATGGGTGGCCCCCCGTGTCCTCCCCCAAAGGCCCTTCCTCGGGGGGTCTCTTCGGCCCCGTAAAGCAAGGCGTGCCCCGCTGTTTTGGGACTTTCCTTTTAGGGGGTTTATAATCTTGCTTCGGCTGCTCGCTCTTGCGGGCGCCATTTAACTAGGGGTCCCCGAATTCTAAAAGCAGGGTTTTCCACAAGCATCACTTGATTTTGACAGCGGTATTGCTCCTACATCGAGGATATAGTAGTTTTTTCCTTTTGGCATACTATACCTCCTCAGTTTTGGTTAGTCCTTGCGTGCCCTCTAGTTGACCCCTAAGAGGCCAAAGATTTCTCTGGTAAGGAGGGGGGGTTCTCTCCAGTGGACACCTTTTTCAGGTCCACTGTGGGGGATCCCCAAGGGTTCTTCGTTGACCCTCTTTCTAAACAGTCCTCTGGACCTCGCAGACCAGAGACGCCACGCACTTGGGAAAAATCTTTTTCCCCTCGTTTTGAGCTAGGCAGCTCTCTGGTTGCTTAATTCTCCAGTTTAGCTACTGGTTTCTCAGTTTGGCTTTTGTTGTCTTATTTGTATCCGCGGTGTCTGCGTCTCTACCCTCCCTCTTGTTTCTCTCGTCAGTGCCTCTCCCTACACTACCCTCAATCCCTCTCTCCTCCCCTTTACTCCTACTGGTCGGCTCTTTAAGCGTTTTTTGACATCTCTTGCTGCACCCTATCGCTACACAAAGGGTTGTCTCACTTAGATAGACGCTATGGTCAGATGCATTACACTAAACGTTAAGGGGCTGAACTCTAATGTGAAAAGACGGCTAGCACTCCGGGAGTGTAGGAATCTCAGAGCAGACATTGTCTTCCTGCAGGAGACTCATTACAACTCCGCAGGATCGTTTGCCTTTGCACGGCGCTACTACCCGACGGCCTTTTCCACAACTAATGAACAGAAAAAAGCAGGTGTAGCTATTTTAGTGGCCCATTCTTGCCCCCTGCAGGTCACATCATCTCAAATTGACCTAGCAGGTCGCTACATTGTCCTCCAAGCCACCTTATTTGGTAAATCTGTAGTATTATGCAATGTTTACGCACCTAACACTTCCCCGATACCCTTCTTGAACAGAATCCTTTCTAAGCTCTCCAAGTACCCACCCTCTGCTGTCCTGTTAGGGGGGGACTTTAATCTTAGTTTCTCAGACATCATGGACAGGGCCACCCTGAGGAAGGGACCCCCAGCCCAGAGCAGACAATCTAGGGATTTTCGTAAAGCAATCGGGGCCCATTCCCTTTTTGACCTATGGAGAATTGATCACCCTAGGGAACGGGAGTTCACTTTTTACTCCAACCTACACAGGTCTGACTCCAGGCTAGATTACTTTTTTGGTAACGTATCTCTTCGAATGCTGAAAAGTTCTAACATCGAGCCAATCACTTGGTCGGATCATGTCATGGTCGAGCTTGACTTCCAGGAATCCCCTTGGCGCACCTGCCATTGGAGATTAAATGAAGCTCTGATTAAAAATCTAGCACACAAACAAAAATTACAAGACACCCTCACATCCTACTTTGAGCTCAATTCTGGCACGGTATAATCTCTTTCTTCCCTTTGGGAAGCTCATAAAGCGGTATTCCGTGGCCACTGCATTGCACTAGGCTCTAGGCTTAAGAAGGACAGCAAAGAAAAGGTGTCGACCCTCCGCACCCTCCTAAGGGACCTTGAGAGAAAGATGACGGTGCGCCCTAGTGTAGCAACTTTACACCATATAGTAGCGACCCGGCAGGATCTGAAAGACTTAGCCACACGCACGGTGGAACGGCTCCTAGTTTACTCAAGCAACGATTCTATAGTTTTGGTAATAAGGCCCACACGATCTTGGCCAGGCAGCTCAAAGAGAGATTTGTTAATTCTATGCCCTCCGCACTCCGTGACCGGACAGGGGCGCTGCGGTATGACCCGAAATCAATGGCCGATATCTTCCTGGATTACTTCTCCAAACTGTATTCTCTCCCTTCAGACCTGCCACAAAAATGAACACAGGGGCCCCAAAAAAAAATTAGGGGGCTTCCTCCGGTCGTGCCCCTCACCTCCCCTCCCTCCAGAGGACATGCTGTCCTCAAAGCCCTATTGAATTTGAAAAATAACAGAGGGTTTAAAAAAGTCCCCCTTTGGGGAAAAGGCCCCCGGGACCGGATGGCCCCCCATATCTGTATTATAAAAGGGCTTGAACCCTTGTCCCCCCCATGCTCCAAATTTTTTAAATTCCCTTTCCCGGGGGGCTCCTCCCTCCCCGAAACGTGACCCTCTCCCCATCACCTTTCCCTTAACCCGGAAAGGATCCAGCAGATAGTGCTAGTTATAGCGCTCCTCAACTCGGATCTAAAAATCTACACAAAAATATTGGCCAATAGACTAAACCACTGGCTTCCATGCCTCATTAATAAGGATCAGGTGGGGTTTGTCCCATCCAGGCAAGGGGGGGACAACCAAAGGGAAAATGTCGACCGATAGAAGTCGTAATTGCAAAAACCAAAAAAAATCCCTGATCCTTGTCTTTAGCAGAAAAGGCCTTTGAAGGCTGGCTGGCCCCCTTTATGTTTTGAGACTTTAACCCTTTGGTTTTTCGGGGGCCCTTTCCCGACCCCGATTAAGGGGTTTTTCCCTCGACATCAGCGTCAAAATTAAAACCCCTTTTTTCACCTCCCCAGAGGTTCCAAAAAAAAAAATGGTACAAAGGCAGGGTGCCCTTATCACCCCTCCTGTTTGCTTTATGTATTGAGCCTCTCGCTGCAGCAATTAGGGCCAATCCGGACATAAGAGGAATTCAAGGTCAGAGACACGGAGTTCAAGCTGTCCCATTTGCGTACGACATCTCCTGATTTGACTGCTCCGCATACCACTCTCCCCACTCCACTTCTTTTAAGCGCGTTTGGAAAACTATGGGATATAAAATTAATGCCACCAAGTCAGGGGCCCCTCCCATAAACTTACACCGGGAAGTGTCCAACACCCTAAAGCGTAACTATCCGTATAAATGGGAGGGAACACTCGCTCAAATACTTGGGCGTCCAAATTACGGACAGATACGAGGCACTATACAAAATTAATTTTCCCCCACTCTTTAGGGAACTGAATGGCTTGCTTTTAAACTGGAACTCCCTACCAATTTCATTCTTTGGCAGGATCAATTCGGTCAAAATGAGCATTCTGCCCAAACTCCTGTACTTGTTTGAGACCCTTCCAGTGGCGGTACCTCTGGCGGAACCAAGATCACTACAATCAGCCATATTAAACTTCATTTGGGCGCAAGGACGCCATAGAGTATTGAAAGAAGTCCTAATGACTAGCAAACAGAGGGGAGGCTTAACAGTGCCTAACATCTTGTATTATTATTTTGCTACTCACCTAAGACATGTTCTGCCTGGTCTGCGCTGGAGGGCTTCCTCAAAATTGGGTAGAGGTGGAAAAATTATGGTTAGCCCTACAACATCCTAACGCTTTCTATGGCACACTCGCCACTCCAGACGAAAGATCGTTATTAGGCCCATCAGATTCACTCTTCAGATCTGGAATATGCCAACATAAATTCCCACTGGCTTCCAAAGGGAATCACCGATGACCTCTTTTGTCTGCACCCCTCTCCTGCGGGGAGCTCGTCAGGGTTTTTGCTCGACCATGGTGGGGCATGAATTATTTGATTTGGCGCATCACGGATGGGCGAGATGGGAAGTTGATCCGTTCCCTATCCTCCAAGCTAATACGACCTTCCTATGCGCTCAAAATTTTCATTATCTCCAAATCAACCAAACCTACTCTCTTCTTTTGCGGAACCAACAGAGTGTCTTCCCCTACTCAATTTGAGATGATGTGCAAGACGGGAGTATCCACTAAAGGGCTCATTTCGGCAATCTATGCAATCCTACAAAACCCCACTCCTGATGGGGAGATACGCCACAAGTATATGGTGAAATGCGAGTCCTATCTGGGTAGGGATCTCCCCTACTCGACCTGGCGGACCATCTGGGGGGCGGCCGGCGGCGGGGGGAAGTCCTCCACGTGCATCACCAAAAGGGAAAAATTTATATAAAATTTTGTTGTTCTGGTCCCACACCCAGACCTCCTGCACAAATGGACCCCACAGATTCCGGATCTGTGCTGGCGCTGTAACCAAGCAGAGGGCACGCTACCGCATATTTTCTGGGATTTGCCCGAGATTGGGTTTTCTGGGCCCAAGTGCGGGACTTCCTTGCTGACCTCCTAGGTGTAGTGATTACCCCTGGACCCTACTCCCCTATTTAAACGGACGGGTGGTTGGGCCTCTCTAAACTTAAGGGTGTTGATGAGGCTTTGTCCTCACGGCCGTAGGTGGTCGATATGGGGCTAGGGAAAACAGACCCGTCCCCCCGCGATTTCAGACCTTTATCAGCGGGTTAGGGAGGTGTGTCGCATGGAATATCTGACTGCCGCTCTAAACAGATTGGATCACTTTGACAAAGTGTGGTCGGTTTGGAATGTATACAGCGTGACCCACTGAACGACAATAGGCTTTACCATATTTCTCTCCTTGTAATCTTGTCCTTGTCCTGTACGTTAAAGTTAGACCTTCCTGACAACTGTGAATTTGTGATGGTTACTGATTCCGGGCTGCAATATTGTTATTCTGTAATTACCTGGAAGATGTGATACTGAAATGTAGTTCTACCTCACTATCTCAGGAGGTATGTTACCATGTGAAATGTTCATTCGTCTCTGTTTGTTTTGCATTTATCCAATTGCTATGAAGCTTTTATGTTTTATCTAAAAATTTATTAATAAAAACATAGTTATAAAAAAAAAAAAAGAAACCACTGAAGCAGACAACATTCCTGATAAATCAGATAAACTTTTATTTTCCCCAAAAAAAGGTCCTTCCAGATCATCCAGTTTGGAAAAATATTTTACAATCAGATTGGTATTTTTTTTCTTGTAACATACACTTATACTGTATACACTTATAAATTATTTAATGTATTTCCATTTTTATGACTATAAATATATATGTTTTATCATAGCTCTTATAGCTTTTATCTCATTTCTAACACGTACACATTTTATCATTCAAATACAAATAATCTTTTTCAGACATATGTATTATTATTATTCACATTTTACACACAGCATTCTTATCAATGTATATTCATTATTATCATATATTGGGTACCATGTTTGTGTGTGTGTGTATATATATTTATTATATATATTATTTATATATATATATATTATAATATATATTATATATATATGTTTGTATTGTATATTATATTATATAGTATTTTATATATATGTATATGTATATGTGTATATATATATATATATATGTGTAATATTATATTATTTTGTGTATATATATATAATATATTGTATTATATATATATATATTTATTATTATATTTTATATTATATTAGTATTTCCAGTTTCATAATAATTCACAGTCATATTTTACACTCATGTATTCATATATAATTTTTTTATACACGTTTAACACATTCTTTGTACATATATTACTTTAAATCACTTTTAGTGTTAATCATATTAGTATGTTAGGATTCACGTGGGAATCCTCAAATGGAAGGTGGAGGAGCGCAAGGTCTCTAACATCCACCAACTCTGTGATGTCGTCATGGAGGAGTGGAAGAGGATTCCAGTGGCAACCTGTACAGCTCTAGTGAACTCCATGCCCAAAAAAGTTAAGGCTGTGCTGGAAAATATTCATGACCACACAGATTATTGACATTTTGGGCACAATTTTTTCGTTTTCACTTTGGAGTGTACTTGCTTTTGTTTCCAGAGAACGAGACATGATGTCCTAGATGTGCTCGATTGGATTCAGGTCTAAGGAATGGGCAGGCCAGTCCATCGCATCAATGCCTTCGTCATGCAGGAACCGATACACTTCAGCCACATGAGGCCTAGTATTGACATGCATTAGAAGGAACCCAGGGCGCCTGCATATGGTCTCACAATGGGTCTGAGGATCTCATCCTGGTACCTAATAGCAGTCAGGGTACCTCTGGCTAGCATGTGGATGGCTGTGCGGCCCTCCAAAGAAATGCCTCCCCACACCATTACTGACTCCCTGCCAAACTGATCATGCTGGAGGATGTTGCAGGAAGCAGAACATTCTCTACAGTAATTCCAGAATCGCCTGTCATATGTGCTCAGTGTGAACATGTTCTCATTCATGAAGAGCAAAGGGGTGCCAGTGTCAAATCTTCCAATCTTGGTGTTCCCAAATGGCAAGTGCCCTGTATGGGAGCACGTCAGGCCCTTATACCACCTTCATGGAGTCTGTTTCTGACAGTTTGAGCAGTCACATTGATATTATTGGTCTGCTGGAGGTCATTTTGCAGGGCTCTGGCACTGCTCCTTGCATAAAGGAGTAGGTAGTGGTCCTGCTGCTGGGTTGTTGCCCTCCTATGGCCCCCCTTCATATTTCCTGGGGTAGTGGCCTGTCTCCTGTTATCTGCTCCATGCTCTGGCCTCTGTGCTGACAGACAACGCTAACTTTCTTATCACAGCTCACATTACTGTGCCATCCTGGATGAGCTGCACTACCTGAGCAACTTCTGTGGGTTGTAGACACAACCTCATGCTACCTCTGGTTGTGAGAGCAAACTTCAAAAGTCACCAAAACAAACGCCAAAGAGGATGAGAACCGAGAAGTGATCTGTGGTCACCACCCGCAGAACCACTCCTTTATGGGGCTTGTCTTTGTTAATTTCTTATCATTTCTACCTGTTGTCTGTTCCATTTGCACAACAGCAAGAGAAATTGATTCACAATCGCTGTAGATTCATAACTAGACAGGTTGATTTTACAGAAGTATGATTGACTTGGAGTTACCTTGTGTTGTTTAAGTTTTTACTTATTTTGAGCAGTGTATATAAATATATACATTGGATTTGAAATGCAAAAAACAATAGAGATTTATAGTACAGTAAGATGTAGCTATAGCTTAGTATTCAAACACAAGGTCATCTATAGTTGACTCATAAGAGACTTAAACTGGAAACTATGGTAGGGCAGACAGGAACATAGGGGACGAGGTTGCTGTCTGGAGAAGCCTGTAAACGAGGGTAGGGAGTAAAGAAATAAAAAGGGGGTCATGCATGAAAATGGTAATCGACAACGGGCAATAGTTCAGGGATTTATGGCGTTGGTAATGGACATTGCACAGGTAAACCAGGTTGTATTTATCATGCCGCACATTTCCGCCGTGAAGCAGCAAGGCACGGTAGGGGTTAATGACTAGAGGGAGTCAGTCAACACACTCAGGGAGAGGCCGGGCTGATGAGCTTAGGAGTGACTAATCAAGTCAGAGGGTGAGTCGCACCGGCCAATAGGAGGGCCCGGAGGCCGCACCAATCGTCTGCTGGGGCGGGCTCTGGGCACCTCATTTAAACTCCATTTCTGTTAGTCCTTGCCTGAGAAAGGTTATCCCTTTTGCTTCCCGTGTATTCCTGTTTTCTGCTTGTTTACTCCTGTGTTCCTGACTTCGGCTTGCTCTTCGACTATGTTTTTTGTCCTCCGTTTTTGTACTGCGTGACCTCCTAGGTTTTTGGACGTTGGCTTGTTTACCGTTATTCTCCTGGTTTCTGATTCGTGGCTTTGGCGTACCTGTACCATTAGCGACCCGGACTGTCTGACTCTGCATTTCCCTGACGGCCCTGCACGTAGTAGTGTAGGGATAGTCGTCCAGTTGGGGTCTGCCATCTAGGAAACTCACAGAAAAGAACACAATTTAGGGCCCTACTAAAACATAACTTTTAATAAACACTCCTTAAAACATTCGTATACAATAGACTATTTATGATAATTACATACAAACTCTATAGTTTTAGCTTTTTATACAAAACGGTTCTTTAACCTTCAGAGAGACATAGTATATAGACCGAAAACTATTAAGGAATACTGGTGTATCATTACTCACGGTTTGCAGATTCAAAAGAGCGATTTCTCACACCATCAAATGATCAGAGACTCTAATTTTTGATATCAGGATGTCCCTATAAAGAGGTCCCTATGCTCTTACCTCACATAGGACAGAGTGTACGTCCCAAAAAGGACAGCCCCATCCTTTGGTGGCTATCCCTATGCTGAATGTTACTATAGAGACAAAAAACCTCTAAAAATTTAGTTTAAAAGGCACAGAGCCCCATTCCGACGCGTTTCCCCCCTGTTCAGATTCACAGGGGTTCCTCAGGGGATAAATAAGATGGTTATACCAAAAGATATATATTGAGGTTTGGATATGCACCCTTACACTCCCCAATCATGATGCATTGGTGAAGCGACACATGCTCAGATGTAATGCCCTTAAAAAAGGGCTCTCACTCCACCCCCTTCGATGTTACTTACCAATGAATAGCTTCTAACAATGACCACATTCATCATGATGCCGGTAAGTTGCGAACTGGCGTGTATAGATGTCTTCTGCGCCGGCGCGCCGCGATAGGAAGTGCGTCATCCCACTTCCGCCCTCCATTAACTGTTAGATCGCAAGTGCGTACGCGTCTGGCGGAAGTACGTAATCGCATTTCCGCCCTCCATTTACAACGTTAGATCTTAAATGCGCAAGCGTCTGCCAACCACTAACGGCGGATCATAGTTACACTTCCGCCCTCCGTTCACAGCATTCAACGATCCTGCGCATGCGCCTGCCGGCTAATCCCTTTTCTTACAATAACAGTAATAATCTATTAGGAACAAGATGAATATACATTAGATACTTATCTCTATAGGGATTAACTTCATACACCTCATAGATCTATAATGTTGCTTAATTTATATTCAAATGATGAATGATTACTTACTATCAAAAGGGCAGTTTCATCCTGAGGTAGGATCAAATACAAGTTTCTAAACCATGATGAAAAATATAACGATACTTGATCCTAAACAAGTTAAAGCTATCTCGCTTATATACATTCATCCCATTCAAATAGTATAAAGTCTTAAATAAAGCATCCAAAGTAGAGTGTCTCATTAAGACCCCTAGGCTGGACAGTATCAAGCCTAAAGGTCCATTCAGTTTCTTTTCTCAGAAGTTTTTTTTTATCAAGATCCCCCTTTCTCATTGACTGATTTTTTCAATGACCGACACTTTGATATCAGAGTAAATCCTATTATGTTTTGATCACATATGTTGGGACAAGGGAGTTTCCCGATGATTCCTAATATCCCCCAGGTGTTCTCCAAATCTCCTTTTGAGGGGTCTTACGGTCTTACCAACATATTGAAGGATACATGAACATGTAATTAAGTAGACCACCCCCTCTGAGTCAAAGTTGACAGATTCTCGAATATCATATTCCTTTCCCGTCACTGTACTCCTGAAGGTCTTTGATTGATTGACAAATGAACAATGTATACATCTACCGCACCTAAACATACCTATTGGTCTACGTTCCAACCAAGATCCTGTTCTCCTAGGAGGGACATAATGACTGTGAACGAGTCTGTCCCTCAGGGACCGTCCACATCTGTACATCACTAAGGGACGTTCTGCTAAGACCTCTTGTAAGTCTACATCACATCTAAGTACTCCCCAGTGTCTCTTCAAGATTTTTATCACTTCCATAAAGGTATCATCAAATGTCCCTATAATCCTAAATTTCTCTTCACCAGATTCCCTTTTCCTCGGCGTTAGCAATTCAGTCCGGTTACGTGTTACTGCATGATCAAAGGCCGACTGTAATACTGGTAGTGGGTATCCCCTCTCCATAAATCTATCACGAAGCTCCCTCGATTGTCTATAGAAGTTCCAAATTTGGGAGCAATACCTTCTTATTCTTAAATATTGACCCCTAGGGATACCTCGCTTTAAACTCGTGGGTGAGGGTTTTTCCCCCAACCCTCAACTTTATTAGTTGCTGTGGGGTTTTCATAAGTTCTTTTTGCAGTTGCCCCAATAAATCCTTATTTTTCTTAAATCCAAATGGAAAAATTTCCCCCTTCATGAATTTCACTTGAAAAGTGTAGATTCTGATTTTGTTCAGGGCATGAAAAAGTATTAAATGACTCATTTGACCCTTGCCAAAAATAGAATCTCTTAAAAATGCCCAAAACTTTTGGGGGGTGTAATTCTTTCCCTTTCCCTCTTCGAACCCCGGGGGCCCTCCCCCGCCCGGGGAAAAAATTAGCATAATGGGGAGCACAGGGGCTCCCCATTGCTGTCCCCTACTGGTGGTAGACCTGGGCCCGAAGAGGAAAAAATTATTGTCGGCGGGGGACGGGGGGGGTTTTGGGGGGGGGTGTTGGTTTTTTTGGGGGGGGGGTTTGGGGGGGGGGTTTGCGGGACATGATTTAGGGGGTAACCTTATGGACTTAGGGAACGAATAAGGTTGCAATTTGGTTTATTTTGGTAAAGGGGTTTGATATTTTTAGAAAATTAGCCCCGGGGGCGTGGGTTAGTATGGGGTGTGAGGAGGCCTTGGGAGTCCTCGTCCCCATACACCTTTCCGGCGCTTTTCACAAAATTTTTGATGGGAAAGCTACAAAAAACAGCGGTCCAAGTCGGCCCAAAGTCCGGGGGCCCCTCCAGGAACCTGACCAGTTCTTTCCCCGGGCACGGCCCCCTTACCTTTTCGGCCCGGGAGACAGGGGCCCCTCAAAATGGGCTGCCGAAAAAAGGGGCCAAAAACGCAGCACCCCCGGGGCCCGCCCGGTTTTTCCGCCGAAGTCCCCCCAACGACACGGCGGTCCCGGGTCCTCGGAGGGTCGCGCCCGAACTCCCGCTCTGGGAAATCCCCCGGCGGCCCCGAGCAGCGAACAGGGGGCAAGGAGGCGGGGCCCCGGCACCCGCACTCATCCCCCCGACTCGGCCTGCAGCTCTCGGAGGCCTACACCTGGAGGACACAGTCCCAACGGGGGCGCAGTAAGTGCCGAGGGGTAGTGAAGTGGGCACAGTGCGGGGAAAACCGCTCCCAGGCTGAAGGATGGTGGGGGGGATCTGTGATGGGGCCTCATGTTAAAGGGTGTTCTTATGGCCAGGGGGATTTTTTGACCGGGGGGAGGGTATATGGGCCCTCTCTTGGGACACCCCTTTGGCCCTCCGACATATAGGGTGACCACGCGCCTTCACCTACCACCTAAACCTCCCGGGCTATGGGGGGGTGTTTATTTGGCCGGGGTTCTGTCCCGGGCCTTAAAACCCTCCATGGCCCAGGGTTATCCATTCCGGATTCCCGGGGGCCCCCCGCCAATATTGAGGGGCAGTTGCCCACTCGCCCGGATGGTAAAAAGGGTCTCCTGGGGGGACCTCTCCAACCCCCCAACAGGGGCCTGAAAATCTTTTTGGGGATGTCGCCAGTTATTCACAGAAATCCCCCAAAAAATGGTCGCACAAATTTAACAAATCTCCCCTTCTTGGCGCCCTCTCCCCTGTCCCAAATGATGTTAGCCTGACGGTGTGCCCGCAGTTCTGCACTCTCCCCCCATCCCTGTGGTCGGCGCTCCCACCCTCCTACGGGCACCATTATAGATGACATCAAAAACCGGCACGCTTGAGATGGCAGCTAATACAAACCTTCCCTCCAGAGAAGATTTTGTGCTTAGCGCACAACTGGTGGACGGGTTAAGCAAGAATTCCCCCCCAAACCTTCCCGGCGGAGCTGGCATCCCAAACCAATTGAGGGCTTGACCAATCTCAGACCCCCAAACTTTTTACTTTTTGGGCCCCTTTTAAGGATGAAGTTGCCCCGCTTCCGCAAATCTTCTCCCTTTTAGCAGTCTGGATATGTGGAAATGGAGCAGAAGGAATAAACCCGGGGTCCCGGGGGCTCCGAATCATTCCAAACTTGATCTCTTAAATTCTTCTGAAATAATCAATGTCTGTAGGGCTCCGGGTACGGCCCCCAAACGAGATTGAAGGGCCCCCGGGCCTTACGTCCGCTTTCCCAACCCCGACCTCGGAGTGATTTCCGGATCCCTTTTTCCCCATAAGAGGATATACGATAAGCCCGGAGGAAAGGAGGGATTTGTAACAAACCCCTTAGAATTTACAGGACTTATCGAGAGTCACCCTGGCTCAAAGGTCTACATTGAAGCCTATTTTAGATGTGCTCCGGGACAGAAATATCCCTTTTTCTGGGGGTATCCGTTTGCTCTACATATCTGCCTAGACAAGCAGACCCTCACAATCCGCACTCCTAAGGACGTCCCTGGTGTTCTTAAGGCGCTCAAACTTGCGGATCTCTCCCTGTCAGACTGGCCTTCTCTTCCTCTCTTTCCTCCAACCTACATCAAAGGAAGCGTAACATGCTGATCTCTTCCTTGTCTTCAGCTGGTGGCCCACCTGAGGAGCAGAGAGGTAGAGCGGTCCGCTCTAAGGACCTGAGCCATTCCGCCACCTCGAGCCCTAGGGCTCATCCGTCGTCCTCTAAGGGAACCTGAGGGGACTGTGTGGAGGTCTCTCTATAAGTTACAGAGTTGTGTTGCTGGGATGTTCTAACTGTATGGACATTTTCTGTATTATTCATGATTGTTGCCCGCAGCAATTACTGAGTAGCAGGAGGTGCTAGTTAGGGTTCTTTTGTCTTTTCCCCTCATGATACAGACTCTTCGATGGCCGGATATAGCCATATCTATTTCCTGAGGCTATTCTCCCGTACATAGGTTAAGCCGCTTTTTCCCCCAGTAGGTGAAAACCCTGCACTAGGTTTTCCTGGTGTTACAGGTTTTCTGTTACACTTGTTGTGGTTCTTGTTTGGAGATAAACTGCAGACCTGTGCAGTCTGCTTTTCAGTTTTTTTTTTGTCTTGTGTGTGAGTGCTTTGGGTCTTGTGTCCTGCTTGTTGTCTGGTATCCCTTCCTTGTGTGTTTTCCCTCCCCCCCCTTTCTTTCTTTTCTCTCTACTTAGGCCCGTGGTGTGGTCCGTTACTGCCCCTTTGACTGGAGGTCCCCCTATCCCGGACGGGTCCCATGGCGACTCTCAACATTGCATAAATTCAATCCCAAAGGGGACGGGAAACCCCTTTGAGAAGCGGGAAAAGGTATTGATCACTTTCCCCTTTGTAAGAGGGAACATTGTTTTTTTCCCAGGAAAAAAATTTTTTAAAGGGATGGGAAAGCCCCCCCACCATTAAAAATAGCCACTACCCCCCTTGGCTTTTTTGCAAAATTAAACCCAGTCCAGTTTCCGGGGGGAGTAGCCATAGCGATCCATCGTACTGTTGTCATCAGGCCCTTTCCCTTGTTTGGCTGACCCTGAGGCGGCTACCTGATTTTTGGTCCTCTCTTAGAAGGGGCCCTATTTCCCTTTAAATTTTTTTGGCCTCCCGCCCCAATTTTTCCCAGGAAACCTTTTTTAAACCATCTTTTTGGGAAACGGGCCATCCCTAGTAAGGGAACGGTAGTTCTCTGTGGAGGACTTTAATTTTTTACCCTAGCCCCCAAAACTTTTGATAATTGGGGGGGAAAATTTGGCCCTTGTATTTTCCCCAATCAAAAAAAAATGAAGGGGCACTTTTCCAGTTGCAGCTTGCGTTGTATGGAGGGGGAGACCCTGTCGACAGAGATTTTTTTCTTTTTCCCCCCTTTCCACAGGGATCGTCAGTCGTTTGGGACACATCTTTTCCGCCCCTTTGCTCTGCAAAGGGGTGACGAAAAAACCCTTCTTTTTTGGGCCCCCCCAAGTCTTTTCTCCCTAAAAATTGGGCTTTTGAAACAAACCTGTGGGGAAAACGGGAAATTTAAAAGGGAATCTCTTTTGTCAGTTTCCCTTTGTGAGGCGGTTTTGGGGGGCAAAAGGGTTTCTCACAATTTCGGGAAAACCCCAAAAAGGGAAAGATTCCTCTTCACAGCGTTTCAGGGGGAAGCTTTTTAAGTGGTGGTAGGGGGGTTGGTCAAACGGGGGGCCCAAAGAATTGGGGGGATGGGGTACCCTTTGCCCGGGGGTTTGTCAAAAGGTTCTTTCGGGTTAAAAAGTATGGCAAAAGGGTGTCTTTCCTCTGGGGTTTTGGGAACTGGGGGATGCGGGGTTTAAGGGTTAAGAAACTTTTGAGGCCGGGGGGGTTGGTATGCTGCAGCCTGTCGGAGCAAATTTTATGAAAAAGGAAATAAAGGGGGGGCCCTTTATGTGGCTGGGGCCCCTTTCGCTCGGTATAGTTCAATCCCACTTTTCCCCTCTATCAAGCCCCCTTTTGGGTTGGGTCGTTCAGTCAAAAATGACATTGTAAGCCCTTTGGGACTTTTATTCAAACGTACCCCCCCCCCCCCCCTTTACCGCTCCTGCGGGTTTCTGTCTTCCCCCATCAGTCCCTGTTGCCGAATCCCGCCGGAAATTTTTTTTCCCAGATTTAGAAGCCCCTTTTCTCACTGCGGGAGTTTGAAATGGTGTTTAAAGGGGAATCTTGGGGGGAAAGAACCCCTGGCCCGGAGGGCTTTAACCCAAAATTTTCTTCAAGATTTTCCGGACCGCTGCCCCTATTTTTAAAAGGAGGGTTTAATTGCTATCCCCCGGGGGCCCCCTTTTCCCCTCAGGCGACTTTAGCCATGTGGGGGTTGCCCCCAAGGGGAAAGGGAAACCCAAAAGATGTATTTAGTTTTTGCCGATATAGCTTTTTAAAGGGTCGCCCTAAAAATGTATGCTAAACTTATAGCGAACGGATTTAAACCCATTATTGGACTCTCTTGTAAAACCCTGACAGGTGGGTTTGTTTCATGGTAGAGAGGCCAAAGGGAAAAACACAATTTAAAACGTTAGAATTTATCCCCATGTCGGGGTCACAAGACTCCCCTGATGGTCCCATCCCTTGAGCAGGAAGGCTTCGCAGAATAACGTGGTTTTTCTCTCCATCAAAAACCTTGGCCCCATTGGTTTGGGGGCCCCTTTTTTTTCTTTCAAAGATTTCAGCCTTGTATGCGTCTCCCCAGGAAAGTGTTAAGGTTAACGGATCTCTCCCCTTTAGCCTTTTCCCCTTTTTTAAAGGAAAAATTTGGGAGGGGGTGGCCCTGTCCCCCCTCTTGTTTCATTTTTGGGTCATGGAGAAAAATGTTGGTTCCCTTAGAGCTAACCCCGATTTTGGGGGTCAAACATTGGAGCGCAAAAAATTAAAAGTTCGCGTTTGCTGATGAATTTTTGGGCTATATTACCAACCCACATATATTGCTCCCGGACTTTTTGGCGGGGGGGGACTTCGGGAATTTTGGGAGTTGGTTCCCCAAATTTTAAAAAACAAAATCTTCTAAATTGAAGCGGGTCAATGTTGGTTTCTCCTCAAAGGAAACAACAAAATCCTTCAGTTGAAAATTTCCCTTTAAAATGGCCGGAAAGGGGGCATCCCGTCCTCGGGATAGTTCTCCGTGATTTTCTAAAATTTTTTACTGACAATTTCGTTTCCCCTGCTTAGGCAGGGCAAACTAAGGACCGGAAAGGTTGGGTTTCTAAGGACCTTTCTGGGGGTTTTGGGAGGGGATAACGGCGCTGAAGATTTTCGGTTCCCCCGAAAAATTTTTTTATTTGTTCCAAAAAATCCTTTAAACATTCCGTTTCCCCATTTGGAAAAGTCTTAGGCGGGGTTTTCAACGTTTGTTTGGGGAACCCCTAAAAATTTGGTTTTTTATGACCTATCTAATCAGACCAAAAGAGCAGGAGGGTGGGGCTTTCCCCGCTGCCCAAACTATATCACTTAGCCCCCAGGGATATGCAGGTTCTGGGCCCTTTGGGCCGGGGGTCATGGCAGGAGGGCTTGGGTGAGGTTGGGGGGGATATTTGCCCTTTTTCGGTGGTGGCTTCCCCCGGATTTTGGGCTCCTTCGGGAAATTTAAAAATTTTATTCTCTTTTAGCTCGAGCACACTCTGAATAAGCCTCTATTTTTAAGAGGAAATTTCCTTTTTTCTGATCGATGGGCTGGTCCCTTTTGTTCCATTTACTGTTTACCCGAGTTTTCCCCCCGGGGGCCTGCTTGGGTGCCTTTTTGGGGGAAAAAAAACCTCACCCTTGTTTTTTCCCCCCAAAATTTTTGGCGGGTGAGCCTAAAAAACGTGGTTGTTGGGCTTTTCCCGACGGTGCTAGGCTCCTGTGGGGCCTTCTATCAGCCCCTTCCTTTTTTCGCATTTTTTCAATAGGTGAAAGCGGCATTGGATCTGCAAAGAAGTCACTGAATTTGATGAGGTGAAATTTTGCTTCTTCTAGTCCACCCCCTGCCCCTTTTGGGGACATATAAACTTCTGCTCTTACTCCCCCTTTATTTTCCCCCCCTTTTGCCCGGGGATGGGGAGAATGAATGGGATTTCCTTT
>JAODAL010023644.1:0-62240 GCA_025379985.1 Phyllomedusa bahiana
TAATTTTTTTTTACCTTTCCTCAAGGCTGCATCCAGGGGCGTATTTGTAAGAGTGAGCACTTTATCTGTAATTATATCTGCCGCACAGCAACGTCTGGGAAGTCCCTGTTGTGTTTCAAGATGACATGGCCTGCTTGCATATTCTGCTGGAGTAGTGGATCTCATCATGCTCCATACTGCATAATTCACCTGCAGCCCCCCGTGGGGTCCACAAGGTTACGCTGCTGCCGCCTTTCATTATTTTTCAAAAGCGCGTTATTTGCATTCTAAAGTCTTCCACGTTCCTCGCTATTGGCATGGGGCTGGATTATTTTGTAGACCTCACAGAAGGCAGCCGGCTCCGCTTAATTTCTGCCAAGTGTCTATTTTACCTGCAGTGGAAAAGAGGTTGGAGTGGATATTAAAATGACTTCAAGCCTCGTCCGGTTGTTTGTAAATAAAGATTAACAGTTGCAAAATTAAGAAACTCTGCAACGTTCTAACAAACTTTGTGTTTTGTTCACTATTGTTCACTACTGCATGCTGTCAGTGAATGGAAACATTCTTGCTTACATCCAGATCCAGTACAGATTGTACAGTTCTTATAGCTGAGGGTTTGTTGGGACTGAATCCAGCTAAACCCATTGGGATCTATGAGAAGATACCCGTCTTTATCACATCCTAGTTATACAATTTGAAACAAGTGTATCCAGTCTAGACAATCCTCTGTGAGCTAAACCCATAGGCACAAAGTATGGCGGCTTTCTAAAATACTTTGTGTCATATTTCCTCAATTCATTTTCAAGATTTATGCTTGACATTTGTGAGGTTAATTTTTTATGACATTATGGTTATACAACTGTGTTTGAAACTGGACTGTGTCCATTCTAGACAATCCTCTGTGAGCTAAACCCATCAGCACAAATTGATTTGACTTTCTAAAATACTTTGTGTCACATTCCTCATCGTTTTCAAGATTTCTGCTTGTGGTCTATGTAGAAATCTATCTTAACCACATCATAGTCATAAAGCTGAAGGTTTGTAACATTTGTATCCAGTCTAGGTAATCCTCTGTGAGCTAAATCCACCAGAACAAAGTTCTGCTACTTTCTATATACTTTGTATTGCATTTCCTCATCTGTTTCAAGATTTCTGCATTAGGTCTACAAGTAGAAATCCATCTTCATCACCTCTTGTCATCACAGCTGAGGGTGTGTGAAATTGCATCCATTCTAGGCAATCTTCTGTGAGCTAAACCCATCAGCATTAAGTTCTTCAACTTTCTAAAATACTTTGTGACACATTTTCTCATCCTTTTCAAAATTGCTGCTTGTGATCTGTAAGTAAAAATCCATTTTTGTATCACAGGATGATCATACAGCTGAGTGTTCGTAACAACTGTATCCAGTCTAGGCAATCCTCTGTGAGCTAACCCCACTACCACAAAGCTGACTTTCTAAAATACTTTGTGTCGCATTCCTCATCGTTTTTAAGATTTCTGCTTGTGGTCTGTGTGTAGAACTCTATCTTAACCACATCATAATCATAAAGCTGAAGGTTTGTAACAATTGCGTCCAGTCTAGGTAATCCTCTGTGAGCTAAATCCACCAGCACAAAGTTTTGCTACTTTTTCATATACTTTGTGTTACATTTCCTCATCTGTTTCATGATTTCTGCATTAGGTCTATTAGGTCTACAAGTAGAAATCCATCTTCATCACATCTGGTCATCACAGCTAAGGGTTTGTAAAAATGGTATCCCGTTTAGGCAATCTTCTGTGAGCTAAACCCATCAGCATTAAGTTCTTCAACTTTCTAAAATACTTTGCGACACATTTTCTCATCATTTTCATGATTTCTGCTTGTGATCTGTGAGTGGAAATCCATTTTTGTATCACAGGATGATCATACAGCTGAGTGTTTGTAACAACTATATCCAGTCTAGGCAATCCTCGGTGAGCTAACCCCACTATCAGAAACTTAACTATCTAATATACTTTGTGTTACATTTCCACCTCATTTTCCAGATTTCTGGTTGTGGTCTGTGAGTAGAAATCCATGTTTATACATTGTGGACAAACTGCTGAGGGTAACAACTGTATTCAGAGCAGACAATCCTCTGAGAGCTAAATCCATCAGCACAAAGTTTCTGTTACATTTCCTCATCATTTTTAACATTTCTCCTTGAGGTATGCCAGTAGAAATTGTTCTTTATCACATCCTGGTCATACAGCTTTGGGTTTGTAACAATTGTGTCCAGTCCAGGAAACCCTCTGTGAGCTAAACCCCTTAACATAAATCCTGATCCTACAGTTCAGAGTTTGTACCAATTGTGTCAGATCCAGCAAATCCTCTATGTGCTGAAACCCTTAGGGGTTTTCCAGGACTATCTTTTTATTTGTTATAGACCTCACTTTAATTATATTGAACTTTGTAATTGATACTGATTAAAAATTATTTACCTGTTCTGCTTTGCCAAAACAGTCAGAGAGCGCTGTCCTCCCATCCGTCCAACTTCCTGCAAACCATGTGACGTTCATTGATCACATGGCCTCAATGGATGTGTTGTGATCACTCAGTAGGTGAGTTATGAAGCCAGGCTCAGCTCAGAAACACTGGCTGCCTCTAGTAACTCATCAGTCACTAGGTGCTGAGAATATGTAATCATTCAATACAGAGCTACTTTATTAGGGTGTTATACTCATACAGTGATAACTATGTGTAAATACTGACTCATCACAGCTAGAGTCTAGCTACTTTCATTATTGTGTATTGTCTTTACCTCTTCTGATAGATGGTCAGATGACTTGTATTGTTTGATTGGCTGAATGTGCATTAGGACCTCTGAAATGATCCAGCAGCAGTCAGAGAAAGTCTGCCTACTGCTCTTTATGTAGCAGTGGTGCCAGGGTAAAGGATCATGAGCTGTTGCCCTTACATCTCTGGGTGCATGGATGATGCCACATCTCCTACAGCAGGCACACAGCTTTCCCTTATTCAAAAACTGATTGCTGTGGGGAAGGTGACATTGCCCTCCTTTCTTGGATGCTACATAGGCTATCCAGTGTACAGCGAAAGCTGGATGATGCCACATTCCCCACAACAATCAGTTACACTGATGGGATAGCTTTGTACCTGCTGTGGGGAATGTATAGCACATACATAGAAATGTATAAACCAAATCTTATATATTGGTACATGTATTACATAAATTATGGGATGATGAAAGAACATTTTTTGTATCATGTTACAAGCTGTTTGGTGCACAGTATTACACACAGCCTGCTGCAGAAAACCAGGGAGTGAACTGGAGCAGAGATGCAGGGGCATGAGGTGTATATGTCTGAGAATGATAATGAGCAGTGCTAGGAGGATTATGGTCCAGGTGCAGAGAAGGCCTAGATTAGAACTGCAATGGTAAGTTAACCCTCTAATGAGCTAGAAACCATAACCTCAGCTTAGGGTTACAATTATGGTTAGAGACAACTCTTTTTGCTAAAATTCGATTTGGGCAAGCTGCATTACAATGCTTGGATTTGGGGTAAATTTGACTGAACCAGATCTGTAGCTCAACACTATCAAGATACTATTAATTGGTTCATCTAATGCAGACATATACTACATTGCAGGAATCCCGGGTCGGTCCTTCTAGGACTGCTTCCAAACCACTAGGAAATGCCCCTGGACTACCCAGGTATGCCCTCTCCACCTCCAAACTGGGTGGTACCAATCATTTGTGGGCAGTAACTACATAGACCATACCGTCATAGCCCAAAGTGAGCTGCCAGAAATGCTTTGGTGAGCCGTGTTGTGCAGTCCTGATCTAAAGGGTTAAACAGACAAAATCAGAATTATTTCTACAGTAGAGGGTCAGGTATAATTTGGCCTGAACTGGTCCACAGGGTAACAAGGGAAACCCCCGATGTGCCTCTGAGCATGGCAGACCTGGAGTTTCTTTTAAACTGCATATACATCCTTGGGAGAGGGAGAGGGAAAAAGGCAAAAAAGAGGCAGAGTATAAGAGACAAGAACAGTAGCTGTGGGGAGGGTACTAAAAATCCACTAAACTCCACTGGTGGCCCCAAGGATCATCTCCACTGGTGGTACCCAGTATTCAAGTCCACTGGAGGGCCCTAGAATCAACTCCACTGGTGGTGCCCAATATTCAAGTCCACTGGAAGGCCCCAGAATCAACTCCACTGGTGGGCCCTCAGCACCCCAGTCTGACTCTGGGTATAAAATACAGCTGAAATCTGTTAAGTTTATGAGCCTGTGCCATTTCAGCTCATGTACCGTATATCAGGACTTGACCAGGACTAAAAAGCTGCCCTGACACAAACTCCCTCCAGCACACATAAAATGTACCCCCCAATCCAGTCCACATATAATATCTGCCTCAGTCCACTAGCCCCCATACAATATCCACCCCACATACAATATCTGCACCCCACCAGCCCACATACAATATCCATCCCCCACCAGCCCACATGCAACATCCACCCCCACCAGCCCACATACATTATCTTCCCCACTAGCCCACATACAATATCCCCCCACCAGTCCACATACAATATCCTCCCCCACCAGCCCCCATACACTATCCACTCCCAACCAGCCCACATACATTATCCTCCCCACCAGCCCAAATACAATATCCACCCCCTACCAACCACATACAATATCTGCTCCCCCATCAGCCCACATACAATATCTGCTCCCCCAAAAGCCCACATGCAATATCCATCCTCTTCCCACCAGCCCTAGCATAATTACTGCTCCCCCCCCGGCCAGCCCACCTACAAGATCCATCCTCCCCCAGTCCAGGTATAAGCTCTGCCTCTGTGTTTTCTCTTGTTCACTCACGTCACCACTTTCTAAAATAAATAACACCATCAACAAAATCAAGAAAGCAAAAGTGATACCCCCAATCACAGAGTCAGGGACAGGAGTGCACTCAATTTTACAATCAGGGACAAATATACATTGCCACTATACAAGAGTCAATATAACCTACAATGCTGCCACATAGAGACCACAGATCGGTTAGGCATCAGCTCAGGTCACATCACATGACCGTGACTACTGCACTGATACAGCACAGAAGCAAAATAACTCTGGACACCTGAGACACACAGGAGACATCTTATCTGATGAATTGTTCTCTTCTCTGATGAGTCATTCTCTTCTCTGATGAGCTTTACTTCGCCATCCGCTCTAGACTGCCATGACGACTTCTTCCTGCCACAACATGTCCCTGCAGAATTTACCACACAAACATCTTAGACTCCTCCCTACCTGTTCCCAACTCTGTACAGACTCAACAGCCATAGCACCCCCAATGGTATTATTGACTCCACTGTGCCCCAGTCTTCGTTTTCTTTTGTATACTCAAGTAGTAGTTAGATACACTCCCAAATTAGGTAGACAGATAGTAAATAAGTAAATCCCAATTAGGCAGGTAGGCCCCAATTAAGTAGGTAGGTATATAGGTACCCATTAGGTAAGTTTATATAACCTCTTAGTAAGTACTGTAGGTAGGTATAGAGGCCACATTAGGTAGGACATTAGCCCCCGTTAGTAGGTAGGTATTTATATAGGGCCCCCATTAAGTACTGTAGGTAGTATGTAGTTCCCCATTAGGTAGGCATACAGGCCCCTCAGAAACTAGGTAGCTAGGTATATAGCCACCCTTAGTAGGAAGGTATATAGGCTCCCATTGGATAGGTATATAAACCCCCTAAGCAGGTAGGTATATAGGTCCCACATTAAGTAGGTAGATATACAGGTCCCCATTAGGTTGCTTTATAGCCCTTTCAGTAAGTAGGTAGGTAAATAAGCCCTCTTAGTAGGTAAATATATACCTACCATTGATTAGGTATACAGGTCCCCTTAGTAAGTAGGTAGGTATATAGCACCCCATTAAGCAGGTAGGTATGTAAGTCTCCATTAGATAGGCATACAGACCCCTCATTAACTAAGCAGTTAGATATAAAGGCCCCCTTAATAGGAAAGTATATAGGTCCCCATTGGATAGCTATATAGCCCTCCTAGGCAGGTTGTTTTATAGGCCCCACATTAAGTAGGTAAGTATATAGGTCTTCATTAGGTAGGCATATAGGCACTCCTAGTGAGTAGGTAAAAATATAATTCCCCTCAGCAGGTAGGTATATAGGTCACCTTTGAGTAGGTATATAGGTCCCCTTAGTAAGTAGGTAGGTATAAAGGTCCCCCATTAAGTAGGTAGGTATGTTGGTCCCCATTACATAGGCATATAGACCCCTCATTAACTAGGTAGTTAGGTATGTAGGCCCCCTTAGTAGGAAGGTATATAGGCCCACATTGAATAGGTATATAGGCCTCCTAAGTAGGTCCATATATAGGTCACACTTTAAGTAGGTAGGTATATAGGCCCCCATTGAATAGGTATATTGGTCTCCTAAATAGGTCCGTATATATGCCCCACTTTAAGCAGGTAGGTATATCGACCTCCACTGAGTAGGTATCTAGGCCTCCTCAATAGGTAGGTGGCTATATTAGCCACAATTAGAAAGTGCATACAGTTGAAAAGATGTGTTGGGGCCTGGGGGAGATTGCCAGTCCGAGCCTGCTACGGCATTGCCTACCAGAAGACAGTGCTGTATATACCATATATAATGAATGTCACAATTGGTTAGTTTTACTGCTCAGTTTCTAAGAAAACTTGGTAACCAATATGTCGCACCTCAGAGGTTTGATCTATCTTTCCCATATAGGAGTGGAAGCTGGGTGGATGAATGTCTGGACAGAGTTACTATTGGTGGTGGCCATATGGGTAATAGCTTTCCCAGGAACAGATATTACCTTATAATGCTGAATACAATTGTAAGCAGATAACATCCGAGGACAGTCCAATGACTTCTTTACCGGAGATTTTTTTCTCTCCCTCCACGTTGGCCACATGAAGAAGCCGCTTTCTCCTCATCTCACGGACGGTTTGTGTTCATTGAAGTGCGCAGCACGGAAATGTTCTGCAGTGAAGGATGAGATCGGCGCGGCGCGTGGGTCACCCGCAACACAGACGGTGGAGGGTTTTAACGCTGTTCACTGTCCGGTACAAATGACGTGTTCTCTGTATTCTACAGCTTGATACAAATCTGGCAATACCAAATATGCAGGGTTTTCGTTTTGTTTTGGGACCGTAAAAAAAAAATCCAAAATTTTTCTATCATTAAAATATTTACTGCCCCACCATTTTCTGCGACCAATCACTTTTTTTTAACCGACACCGACAGACTTGAATGAGGGAGAATTTTTTGTGAGCTGAAGTGCACTTTTTTGTACTAACACCTACGGATGTCAGTGAGGCGGCATTATTTGCGGGCTGAAGTGTACTTTTTATCGCTAGCAGTTTGGAATGCATGCGACTTTTTTGATCATTTTTACTCCATTTTTTGAGTGACGTAAAATGACCAAAAAACGCAATTTTGGTGTTTGGAATTTTTTTCTTCTACAGTGTTCAGCGTACGGGATAAATGATGTTATATTTTTATAGATTGGACTTTTTCGGACGCGGCGACACCAAATATGTGTAACTTTTTTATTACTTTAATGATTTTATTAGTAAAATGGGGAAATGGGGGTGATTTGAACTTTTAATACTTTTTTTTTGTACTTTAACATTGAGTCCCCCTATGGTGTTTGACCACTAGGGGGCGCGATTGTTAATACAGCCTAATGCATTGCATAGGCAATGCATTAGGGTGTACAAAGATGGCGGTTTCCCCACTTCCTGTCTACGGCTGGAAGTGGGGCAAACCAGGAAATGTAAGTGCCTTCACAGTGCTCCCCACCACCGTGTCCGGTCGTCGGATCGGCGCAGCGTAGCTGCGCTAATGCCGATGACCGTAACGATCGGTGCTCGGCACCGATCGTCATTCATTCATTCTTTGCCGCGGGGTCTGACGGGTTAAACAGCGCCAGCTGTGCGGGGGGGTGGGGGTGTTGCGGAGCGATCCCCCTGCTAAGCCCCTTAGCGGCCCTGGGACGTACTCATACGTCCAGGGTCATTAAGGGGTTAATAGATTGGACTTTTTCTGAACTTTTTTTTTTTTTATTGTATAATGGCTGAAAAGGGGTGATTGGAACTTTTAATTCATTATTTTTTTTTTTTTACACTTTTAAACTTTTTTTTACTTTAACATTAAGTCTTCCTAGGGCACTTGACCACTATGGGGCACAATTGTTTATACAGCCTATTGTATTGTATAGACAATACATTAGAGCAGGGCCGCCATACAGGGGGTACAGCCGGTACTCCCGTATGGGACCCGGTGGAATAACATGACAGAGGAACCCGGCTCCGGGTGGTGGGGGATATTGTATGTGGGTGGAGGGGGATATTGTATGTGGGTGGAGGGGGATATTGTATGTGGGTTGGGAGGGGGATATTGTATATGGGTGGAGGGGAATGATTGGTAATGTGGGTGGAGGGGGATATTGTATGTGGGTGGAGGGGATATATTGTATGTGGTGTATGGGGGGGATATTGTATGTGGGTGGAGGGGATATTGTATGTGGGTAGGAGGTGGGGATATTGTATGTGGGTGGAGGGGATATTGTATGTGGGTGAGGGGGATATTGTATGTGGGTGGAGGGGATATTGTATGTGGGTGGAGTGGGGAGATTGTATGTGGGTGGAGGGGAGTATTTTGGGGTATGTGGGTGGCGGGGGATATTTTTGTTGGGTGGAGGGGGATATTGTATGTGGGTGGAGGGGGATATGGATGGAGCTACTTAGCCCTGTGTCTATGATATGCTAGACTGACAGACATGTGAGACAGATATGTGACTCTCTTGCTAGTGTACTACTCAATACAGGTTTTTTTTTTGCATACTGTATTATGTGGTAAAATGGGCGCATTTATGTCCTAGAGGCCGTTTTTTTTGCTGGGGGCGGTGCGATCGGTTGCTGGGCACGGGGTGATCGGGTTGCTGGGGGCGGGGTTTACAGGGGGGGAGGGCCAGGTGCTTCAGCTGTATGGGGCCCTGAAATTTCTGTTGGCGGCCCTGCATTAGAGTATGCAAAGATGGCGGTTTTACTACTTCCTGTCTGGGCAGGAAGTAATGAAACAGAAAGCATGGCGACGATGGAAGCCTTCAGCAGGCTTCCAGCTGCCACGGTAAGTGACCGAGACACAGCGTTTCCTGCTGATGTCCCGATTGGAGTGAGGAACAGTGCGCATCTTAAACACGCTGCTGCATGTCAATTCTTTTCAAGACGGAGCTCAGCTGTGCTTTTGAAACACGCAGCGGCGATCCCTCATCTGAACACCGCTCCGTGTTCGGCATAGACAGCAGTGATAATCTCACAAATTGTTTAGATCCGTCTTGGGGACAGACAGTGCGGACCCCAAGACGAATCCTAAAAGCGCTTGTAACACGGAGTGTATACTCCATGTGAACAAGCCCTTATTATTATTATTATTATTATTATTATTATTATTTTTATTATTCTTTTATTTGTATGGCAAAAGTTGGTAATTTTTAAAAAATTTTTTAGTGTTTTAAAACTTTTTTCAACATTTGTATTATTGAAACAATTTATATAGATATAACAAACACCTACAATGTCTTTGTTTGTTTGCAGTAAATATAGTATACAGTAGACAGAACTTTTTTCTTTCACTTTAACATACAGTACCCCTTGGACACTTGACTACTACATTGCACAATCGCTTGTACACCCTTCTGCGATATATAGATAATAAAGAAGGGTGTACCAAGATGGCTGCTCTATTAGTTTTTGCCTGAAGCAGGAAGTAATAGAAGAGCTTAGATGGCGGCTATGGAAGCCTTCATTAGGATTCCAGCTCCCATGGTAACTGATTGGCACCGCAAGAATTTAGATGCAGCGACGACGTTAGCTGTGATGACTAAGGGGTTAAACAGCAGGGATCAGAGCTGTCTCTGTTCCCTGCTTTTAGAGGCGGGTGTCAATTGTAATAATCAGTGACATGACTGCAGGCGGTTTATAATCTGTTGTACACAAGGCAACATAATTCTAAACATTAAAACTTGTCATGAACTGAGGTAAACAAGCTCTTGTGCTGGAGATAAGACTCAACAGGAAGTGGACATGAGCAGCTGGAAAGAGAGTAAGAAGAGGTGGTCAGTAACCTATCAAAACTTGTGGACAATAGCAGTACATAAAATCTTATTTATCTCCCAAATAAAGCAAAACAAGAGCAATGTATTTGGTAATAGTCTTCATTTATCTTTCCCTACAATCTTTGTGGTGAGAAAACCCTTTCAAGCGATTCTGAGTTCAGCATTATGTGCATTTATTAATTCATCACCTCCTCATCTTCATCAACATGTATGGTTGGAAGACCCCTTTAAGTGATCTGGAATTCAACATTGCCCTGGACTATGGATAATATGTGCATTTCTTCCTTCATTGCCTCTTCCATTGAGGAGGTCACCACTAGACCCTTTCACTTCACCATCACACCACCACCTCTGGGAGCCCCATCTATCACACATTGATGACATACTCTATCTATATGCCATCAAGGTATATGGTGGGAAGACCCCTTTAAGCGATTCAGAGTTCAGCGTTGCACCGGACTATGGCTAATTTGTGAATTTCTTCCTTCATTGCCTCTTCCATTGAGGAGGTCACCACTAGACCCTTCACTTCACCATCATACCACCACCTCTGGGAGCCCCTATCTATCACACATTAACAACATACTCTACCTATATGCCATCAATATATATGGTTGGAAGACCCCTTTAAGCAATCGAGAGTATAGCATTGCACCGACCTATGGATAATGTATGCATTTCTTACTTCATCACCTCTTCCAGCGAGGAGGTCACCTCTACATTACCTCAGTAGTAAACATAGTGGTGCCGCACACTTATACACAATTTCTGGTGCTCAGTGGAGGGGCCGATAACTCTCCATTTCAATGCAGAATATGCAAATTGTTAAGAAAGCAAATATTGCCATGGTCCAACGTTTTGGCCGGAATAGGCCTTCTTCAGTGACCGAGGTGCGAGAGAAGAGAACCAGAGCACTCCCACACCTAGGTCCCTGATGAAGGCCTAGTCCGGCCAAAACATTGGACCATGGGAATATTTGCGTTCTTAACGATGTGCATATTCTGCATTGAAATGGAGAGCTGGTATTACCATATTCTGTCCTATTTGCTTGTGATCTAATAAAATTACTCAACTTGCCATAGGAGTGCCGTGGATTAACTTTACATTACTTCCCTGCCATCACCATTTGTGCCCGGACAAATAGGGTTAATATTCCCACACAGCTATCACAACACACAGACCATAGCATATGGAAAGTATGTGTTGGCAGAGGCATCCTGGTGGGACAATTGCCCAATGAAGCCCTCTTATCATCCAGCCGTGCATCCGATAATTGAATTGGCAATGGGAGGAGGTTTGACTTGACCCATGCCAGTTGATCATCGCCTCTGTTGGGTCACCTGAGGACAAGGAATAGGAATAACAAAAGTGCATAACCTGCAGAGAAAGAACGAGACTGCAGCATCCAAAACACTAACTATCAACCTACAAAGGTGAAGCCAAATTTTGTTCTCTGGACGGAGCCCACAGCTCGTAATTAAATTTCCCATCTGAACTGTGTACATTGTGCGATCTCCAGAGACACAAGAGCATTACAAAGGCAAATTTCCTGCTCCGATGATCCTTTTATGCCTCGTCACACAGAGCAACCATAAAAGGAGGAGGATGATACAGACCCTGGTGCTCTTCCAGCTTTGTACTTTGAAGCTCTTGACTTCCACTGGGAATAGTAATGATGGGTGAGTAAGAGAGGTGCACCGAGCACTGAAATCAATAGCGCCAACCCCAGAGCTCGACTTGAAGAAACCTTAGAAAGCCTAAGGCGAAGGGTGAGGAGAAAGATTGAGCATGTAACCGATCTGTGTCTCGCGTGCTCTACGAAAAAAGAGCAATAAATTATTCAACCCTGAGAACATAATGCCAGGCTGCATGAGCGCGGGCATAACAAGCAGAAAAACACCTTCTTCCGCCACGCTCAGGCTGCCTTACACAGAGAAGCAGTAGAGGTGTGCACGCTTTGGAAAAATTCACTGTGATGGGAAGTCTGGTGACTCTGACCTTTAGAATATCTTTATGGTGACGGACTAAACAATGAAACAGTTTTTGGATCTATTCATAAAAGTCAATGATTTTCGAAAATATGGGTCCCTGTTCTCCCCATAACAGTTAAAAGAGTCTGAAAATATTCCCCTATAGAAAACAATAAAGTCTAAAATGTATGTGTCCCCTATAGAAGTTTAAAGAATCCAAAAATATTCCCCCTATAGAAAACATCAACATCAAGTCCCAATTCACCTGATAGAAGTTTAAAGAGTCCAAAAATATTCACACTATAGAAAACATCAACATGAAGTCCAGAAAATGTGGTTCCCATTTGCTCATAGAAGTTAAAAATTACAAAATCTCTCCCTGATACAGATTAATCCAAAAATATTTCTCTAACAGAACAATAAAGTCCAAAATAAGGCTCCCTATTCCCCTATAGATGTTGAAAAAGTCCATAACTATTCCCTTGTAGAATTGAATAAAATCCCCAAAAACAAGGTTACCCATTCTCTCTATAGAAGGTTAAAGAGTCCAAAAAAGGAAATTCTATATAAAATAATAAAGTCCAGAAAATGTGGGTCCTCATAGAATTTAAGAGACCAAAAATATTCCCCGATAGCATCTAAAAGTATTCTCAATATAGAAAACAATAAGGTCTAAAATGTTAGTATCCCCATTCCCCTATAGAAGGGTAAAGAGTCCAAATATATTCCCCTATAGAAAACATCAAGTCCTAATTCACTTGATAGAAGTTTAAAGAGTCTAAAAATATTCCCCCTGTAGAAACTGTCAACATGAAGTCCAGAAAATGTGGCTTCCCATTCCCTCATAGAAGTTAAGAATCCAAAAATATACTTCAGAACAATAAAGACCAAAATATGGCTCCGTATTCCCCTAAAAAAGCTGAAAAAGTCCATAACTATTCCCTAAAATAAGGGTACCTGTTCTCTACATAGAGTTGTAAAGAGTCCCCAAAAAAAAAAAATTGATGGATAACAAAGTCCAAAAAATTTAAGTTCTCATTCCCTCAAAGAATTTAAGAGGCCAAAAATAATTCCCTGATAGAATACAATTCAAAAAGCATCTAAAAATATTCCCCCTATAGAAAACATCAAGTCCCAATTCACTCAATAGAAGTTTAAAGAGTCTAAAAATATCCCCCTGTAGAAAACGTCAACATGAAGTCCAGAAAATGTGGTTCCTTTCCTCATAGACTTAAGAATTCAAAAATATCTTCAACAACTATGTCCAAATAGGCTCCTTTCCCCTATAGAAGTTAAAAAAGTCCAAACTATCTTACTTGTAGATTGAATAGAATCCCCAAAAAGGGACCATTTCTCTACAGGTTAAGTCACCACAAATGTTTTGATAGAAAATAACAATCCCAAAGAAGTGAGTTCTATTCCTAAAGAAATTTAAAGCAAAAATGGGTTCCCATAGAATCTTTCCAAACTTTAAATTCCCTGAAAGCATCTTAAAAATGGATGGTCTCTTCAGCCATTGAAGTTCAAAGAGCAAAAAAAACCCCTTTGAAAACAATGGTCTATGGGTTTTCATTCCCTTAATAGAAGTTAAA
Organism: Phyllomedusa bahiana; assembly: GCA_025379985.1. Classification (NCBI taxonomy): domain Eukaryota; kingdom Metazoa; phylum Chordata; class Amphibia; order Anura; family Hylidae; genus Phyllomedusa; species Phyllomedusa bahiana. The sequence goes on from JAODAL010023644.1 coordinate 13,687, forward strand.
AATCCAAAATATTCCCCTATAGAAAATTATCAAAGCTTATTTACTCATAGGTTAAAAATCTGATATCCCCTGAAATGAAGCTGGTGGGTTTCCCATATTTAAAGATCCAAAAATTCCCTAGAAACAATAAGTCTAACATATGGTCCTATTCCTTTAGAAGTAAGCCAAAACCCACACCTTATTAAGCATAGCGTTAAAGAAAAAATTAGTGGGCCATGTTACAGTTGCGTCTGCCCCTTATGCAGCACGTAGTAGGAAAAGGACAGTGGGCTGGGTTCCAGTTAGGGCTCACTGCACCTCCCATGACGTGACAATCCCCCTGTAGAAAACGTCAACATGAAGTCCAGAAAATGTGGGTTCCTGTTCCCTCATAGAATTTAAGAATTCAAAAATATTCTTCAGAACAATAAAGTCCAAAATATGGCTCGTTCCCCTATAGAAGTTAAAAAAGTCCCAAACTATTTACTTGTAGAATTGAATAAAATCCCCAAAAATAAGGGTACCTTTTCTCAATACAGGTTTAAGAGTCCAACAAATGTTTTGATAGAAAATAACAAAGTCCCAAAAATGTGAGTTCTCATTCCCTCAAAGAATTTAAGAGAACAAAAATATTCTCCTGATAGAATACGATTCCAAAAGCGTCTAAAATTATTCCCCTAGAGAAAACAATACATTTTAAAATGGATGGTCTCCATTCACGCCATTGAAGTTCAAAGAGTCCAAAAATAACCCCTTTATAGAAAACAATGAAGTCCAGAAAATATGGGTTCTCATTCCCTTAATAGAAGTTAAAAATCCAAAACTATTCCCCTATAGAAAAAAATAAAATCCCCAAAATATGGGTACCTATTTACCACATAGAAGTTGAAACAATCCATGACTATTCCACCTACAGAAAACAATGAAGTCCAAAATGGATGGTTTCCCATTCATCCTAGAGAAAATAAAGAGTCCAAAAATATTCCCCTATAGATAACAATAAGGTCTAAAACATATGGGTCCCCATTTCCTTTTAGAAGTTAAGCCCTAAAAACAGCCCAAAAATATGGGCTTCCATTAAGCACTAGACGTTAAAAGAATCTAAAAATATATCCACTGTAGAGGGCCATAAAGTCTAAGAAATGTGGGTCTCTATCTGTCTAATAGATGTTAGAAGGATTTGAAAATATTTCTATTATAAAAAAAATCAGAAATTATGGGTTCCCTTAAGTTAAAAGTCCCAAACTATCTCCACCCCATAGAAAACAACAAGGTTCAAAATATATGGGTCCACATTCACCCCACAGAAGTTTAAAGAGTTTAAAAAAATTCCAGTTATAGAAAACAAGAAAAACCAAAAACTGTGGGTTCCTATTGCCTCAAAGAATCCAAAAACATTACCTTGGAAGAAACAACGAAATCACCTCAAGATGTGGTACCATCCCCATACTGAGTTTAAGAATCCAAAAATATTCCCCTTATAGAAAACAGTAAAGTCCAGAATGTAATGGGCGTCATTCATCCCATAGCAGTTTAAAGAGTTTAAAATATCTCCCCATAAAAAACAATAACATCCAAAAGTTGGACCCGTATCCAAGAAGTTAAGAGCCGAACAAATTCACATATAAACAGTCAAAAAATACGGATTTACATTCAGCAATAGAATCCAATAGAGTCCAAAACTATTCCCCTATAGAAAACAATACAATCTAAAAACTCCTATTAACTCATAGAAGTTAAGTGTCCAAAAATATTCCCCTGATTTAAAACAATAAAGTGAAAAAATCTCGGGATCAGTACAGAATAAGTAATGTATGTACAGTGACTGCACCAGCAGAATAGTGAGCGCAGCTCTGGAGTATAATACAGATGAACCAGGATCAGTACAGGAATCGTAATGTAGTACAGTGACTGCACCAGCAGAATAGTGAGGTGCAAGTCTGAGAATTATACAGGAGTAACTCAGGACAGTACAGGATAATTGATAAATCATACATTCATTCATAAATGAACTAGTGATAAGATGTGGACATCCCCTTTAAGCTCTCTAGCTCACATCTTGCAGAAACCCGTTTTTCCTCATTAGCTCTGAGCTGTTATAGGAGTCCTCATTTTCCGGGCATGGATAGACGTGCGCTGTCAGTCCTGATCGTTGGACTTTCAGGTTAGGTTCAAAGCATTGAGCGACTTTTCTTCTTGGCTGGCACTGTCTTTCCTCTCCGCAGTCCACGCTCCGCATTCTGGATATGTTTGTCAGAAAAGAATTTCAGATTCAGAATAACAATTGTCAGAAGCAAATGTCCTCCTGCTGAGCCTGTAATGCACTAATGATGTCCTGTCCGGGGAGATGTGGCTAAAAACAGCTGCACAAACTCTGCCGCTCAACTATTGGCCCAGGAAACCTTGCATTGTACAGGACCATGCAAATGGACAAATATTTCTCTTTTTTTATTACTTTGCTTCTTTTTTAACCATTTGTACATAAGGCAGAAAATAGTTTTAATATAAAAGTTGCCCGGTGGAAACCATCAGCAAGTAGGTCGGCTAATTCTGTTTTTGATGAGATTCTCAAAGAAGGATTATGTTTGCAGTAAATATGAAAAGGAGGGATAATAAAAGGGAGGAAGGAAATGAGGAGTAAAATATTGGTGGAGGATAGAAATAAAGAAGATGAGATAGTTAGGAAATCAGAAAGCATTGTTAGAAAGTGCCTGTTACCCACCTTGGAGGTGATTCTTGGGGCCCCCCCTGTGGGGTGATTTTTGGGCCCATTTTGTGGGAGTTGTTGGGGCCACCCGTGGGTTGATTCTTAGGCCCCCAGTGGGGTAATTCTTGGGGCCACCATGGGGATGATTCTTGGGGCCCCCTCGTGGGGCTATTTTCGGTCCCCCCAAGGAGCGATTCTTTGGTCAAACAGTGGAGTTGTTCTTTTTGCCCACCAAAGGAGTTGAAATTTTGGAGCTCACCAGTGGGGTTATTCTTGGAGCAAACCGTGGGGTTTATTCTTGGGGGCCCCCATTGGGGGAAAGATTTTTGGGGGCCACCAAAGGGGGTTATTTTTGGGGCCCCACCAGTGGATTATTCTTTGGGGCCCATTAGTGGGGTTGATTTTGGGGTCCACCATGGATTGATTCTTGGGGCCCCATAGTGGAGTTGTTTTTGGGGCCCATGGTGGAGTTTTATTCTTGGGGGCCCCCATGGAGTTGACTCCTGCGCACAACGGAGCTGATTCTTGGGCCCCCCATGGGTTAATTCTTGGGACCCACCCGTGGGGTTGATTCCCCCCATCAGTGGGGTTTTCTCTTGGGCCCCCATGGTTTATTCTTGAGCCCATCAGTGGAGTTGTCTCTTGGGGCCACCAGTGGAGTTTATTCTTAGCGCCACCAGTGGAGTTGTTTCTTAAGGGCCCACTAGTAGAGAGGATTCTTGGGACTCACAAGTGGAGTTTTATTCCCTTGGGGGCCCCCCGGGAGCTGATTCTGGGCCCAACATGGGGGTTGTTTTTTTGGGCCACCAGTTTAGATGATTCTTGGGGCCCACCAGTGGAGTTTATTCTTAGGGCCATCAGTGGAGTTTATTCTTAGGCAGCCACCAGTGTAGTTGATTCTTGGGGCCCACCAGTGGAGTTGATTTTTAGTGCCCACCATTGGGGTTGATTATTAGAGCTACCATTGGACTTAATTCTTAGGGCCCACCAGTGGAGTTGATCCTTAGGGCCCACCAGTGGAGTTGATTCTTGAGGCCCACCAGCGGAGCTGATCCTTGGGGCCCACCAGTGGAGGTTTTTCCTGGGGCCTTCCAGTGGAGTTGATTCTTGGGGTCTATCAGTAAAGCATATTCTTGGGGCCCACCAGACGACTTCATTTTTGGGGTCACTACTAGAGTTGATTCTTGGGGCCCACCATGGGAGATGATTCTTGGGGCCACCACTGAAGTTAATTCTTAGGACCCACCAGTGGATTTTATTCTTGGAGCCCACCAGTGGAGATGATTCTTGGGGCCACCAGTGGTGTTGATTCTTGTGGCCATCACTGAAGTTAATTCTTAGGACCCACCGGTGGAGATGATTTGTGGGGTCCACCAGTGGATTTTATATTTGTAGCCCACCAGTGGAGATGATTCTTTGGGCAACCAGTTTAGTTGATTCTTTGAGCCCACCAGTGGAGTTGGTTTTTGGGGCCCACCAGTTGAGTTGATTCTTGTGGCCCACCAGGGGAGTTGCTTCTTGTGGCCATCACTGAAGTTGGAGTTTGGATCCCACCAGTGGAGTTGTATATTTTGGCCACTTCTACGGACCTGCTATTCTCAGTGGCCCACCTTGCTCAGGGGCCCACCGAGCATTTCCCCTACTCCCTAGTGGGTCAGTTCGAGCCTAAAAAAAAGTAAAGCAGAAGACAAATGGAGAAGGAGAAAAAAAGAATTGGCTGTAAATGTGATAATCTGTTTTGCCATTGTGTTGCTTCCCACAGTGACCACTCCTAGTAGCTGCTGTCACTAATATAGCTCCAACAGAAGTAATCACCCAGCTTTTCACAGAGCCAGAAAGGCAGATCAGTATATACAGAAAGATCCCTTTGTATGTTGAAGCATTGTATTTGTGGGTCTACGTAATAGTCATTATATAGGCCATGTGACTGCACTGTATAAAGGGGCCAGTTTCACACTTTGCAGATGATAGCACACAGAAGAGTGAGGCATGTGGCTGCACTGTATATAGGGAGTGTGGGGCTACACACTGAACATAGGCATGTGGCTGTATATAGGGGATATATGGCAACTGGCTATGAAGTGATGTGGCTGCACTGTATATAGAGGATATGCTGTATCTGCCTATGAAGTGATGTGGAGGACTGTATATAGAGGATATGTTACATCTGCCTATGAAGTGATGTGGCTGCACTGTATATAGAGGATATGTTGTATCTGCCTATGAAGTGATGTGGCTGCACTCTATATAGAGGATATGTTGTATCTGCCTATGAAGTGATGTGGAGGACTGTATATAGAGGATATGTTGTATCTGCCTATGAAGTGAGGTGGAGGACTGTATATAGAGGATATGTTGCATCTGCCTATGAAGTGATGTGGAGGACTGTATATAGAGGATATGTTACATCTGCCTATGAAGTGATGTGACTGCACTGTATATAGAGGATATGTTGTATCCGCCTATGAACTGATGTGGCTGCACTCTATATAGAGGATATGTTACATCTGCCTATGAAGTGATGTGGCTGCACTGTATATAGAGGATGTGCTGCATCCGCCTATGAAGTTACATAGCTGCACGTTATGAGGATATGCTGTATCTGCCTATGAAGTGATGTGGAGGACTGTATATAGAAGATATGTTTCATCTGCCTATGAAGTGATGTGACTGCACTGTATATAGAGGATATGTTGTATCTGCCTATAAATTGATGTGGCTGCACTCTATATAGAGGATGTGCTGCATCCGCCTATGAAGTTACATGGCTGCACTCTACAGGTGGCAAGTATCTTATAAGTTGGGGCATGTGTCTGACACCATATATAGGGGCTGCACTGTACAGTATATAGGGGCAGAACTGTATAGTATAATGGGGCTGCACTGGTCAGTATATAGGGGCTGCATGCAGTCATTGTTAGAGTATGCGCTATCACTATAACATGCGCGCTGTACCATCCTGATGTTCCCCGTACGGGCACAAGGTCTCAGACTGTTGATCTCCAGATTTTTGTCTCTTCATTAACTCTCAGAAGCTGAAGAATTCTCTTCATTGAGATAAAGTATTTGACAGCGCTGAGGACAAGGAGGTCTCGCCCTTCATTACACAAAACATCCCCTTACTTTGCAGCCTGCGAGGGAGCGGCGCACGCGCACCGCCTGTCATTTGTCATCATTTACCTCCATTTATAGCAGAAGGAGGAAAGGGTAATTCATTGCCAGGCAGATCATAGAGAGGCCATCATCTGCAGTCATTTCCCCCTAATGCCTCCCTGTACATAAGGTGCTGCGGTCCGAGGCGGGTCCTCGCGCCGCGCTCTATCCCCTGACTGGCAGGGAAACGGTTTAAGGAGGTCGTCTGGCTTAAAGGATCTGTCCACACTGTGAGCTTTTAGCGGCTCTGGAACCTTGGCACACGTTTTTCTTCAGACAGAGACAGATCTTCAGGTGAAAAATACAGGACCTCTATATTTTTTTACTAGGCAGCAAACACAAAGCAAGTGCAAGGCGTGCACAAAATGCAAAAAAAAAAAAAAAAAAAAGCAAGAGCCTGCTCGTCTGAGCTCTGACTAACAAAGTAACTGTTACTAACACCTTGTAAGTATCCCTGCTGGTTCCCCCAACATGTCTCCTCCCTAGACTCAAAGGTAGTTTGGGGGTTGTAGCCACCTAGTCAGCTTACCTGCTGACTTATATATGCCAGGCAAAACCTGGAATGGAAACATGGGGAGTGAGCACCCACCCTGCTCTATGCTCACCTCCAATGAAAAGCCGACCCGGGACTGGCTGGAAGCCATGCTAACACATTACAGATATGTCGACAGTCTATACTGTTGGCACCTATCTAAGTTTGGCCTTTCATTCCACCAAGGCTCCTTATCTTGGGGGCATGTGTCTGGACTCCTAAGGCTATGTTCACACGGCTTATCCACAGCGTAATTGCGGGGATGGATTTCGTCCGCAATTACGCCGTGTGCCATGCAGCGGGGCGGGGGCGGCAGCTCGCCGGCCACATAGACTTTCATTATCCACGGCGCGTATCCCGCCGGGATAATTGACATGTCACCTTTCCCTCCCCGCTCGCTGTATTTCGCGAGCGGGGAGCGGAGACGGAATCCATAGTTCTCTATGAGAACTGTGGATTACCGTAATGACTGGGACGTATTTCCGCCATATTTTGCGCAGTACGGTGCCAAATACGGAACAAAATCCGTCTCAAAATAAGCCGTGTGAACATAGCCTAAAGGTGCATGCAAGGACCCTGGCCGGGATATATGCACCGTTATACACGCTTCCATACCTCCCAACTTTTACAGATTACAAAGAGGGACACGTCAGGCCACACCTCTATCCAAATATGTGACATTACACCAAGACACGCCTCTAACCACGCCAAAACACATACGTGCCAACTTTTTAGATAGCCAAAAAGGGACACATTTTCAGGATCACATTGTGTCCAATGATGAAATATTAAGCAAGTTTTTTGTGTAATATACAGCTTGGAAGCAATCGATATGTTTTTAAAAGCTAATAGTCAGTTTATTGATGCAAATCTATTCCTAAATGAAAAAGAGGGACATTCAAAGAGCTAAAAGGGACAGAGGGACAAGGGTGAAAAATAGGGACTATCCCTCCAAAATAGGGACACTGGGAGGTAGGCGCTTGCTGCTGTTGCCACCTTCCAACACTCACAACCAGTAATTGTGGTGCTGATCCATGGTCTCTGATGAAACACATCTCTTACCGTTCTTTGTATTCACCTCCCGTGCAAAACAATGGGTGGCATGTAAGAATCTTGCCGTGTCGAGACCATTTTTTGCATCTTTCAGTGTATAATGCACCTGAATATGTGAAAGTGGTGAATGTGCGCTCATGAATGGCGGCGTAGGTTTGAGGTGCCGAGCGCATGCATTTGAGATTCTTAGTTCACAATATTTGATCAAAAATGTTTTAAGCCACCCCCGGGGTTTTGCAACGGGACCCAAAGGGAGGGTGGTCCTACTGTTTTCTTTACCTCTCAAAGATCAAATTCAACTTCTCATAAAGAGGTAAAATACAGTAGGACCACCCCCTTGAATCCCGTTTTAAACCCGGGGCGTCTTAAGCTTTTTTTGATCAAAACGGTAAACAAAGTCCAAAGTTTTTTCATGTATTGAGATAGCTAAATGCTTTTTGGGGATTTTTCCATGGAGGTTCATTTGCGCACCCGGGTTTTTTAGCACATTAGTAAGCAAAAAACATGAGTATGAAGAACCCGGGATCCATGAGGCTGTTTAAACGTTCATTAGTTACTTTTCTAATTTAAAATATTATGTTAATACTAAAATTTTTTGCAATTTTTTTTTTAAATAAAACTTTCAAAATACTTTTTTTTTTACTTTTCCCTAGCACATTAACTGTTTCAGAAAAAAATTCGGGCATGGGCAGCCTTTATTCTATAACGCAATACCGGCACGGCACAGGTCTTCTGAACTTGAGGGGCGCCAAGCAAGCTCACACATAGTTTCTGTTTTACCGCATTTTATTTTAACATTTTTCTTTTCTTTCTAGCCGGGGTGTGATGTTTCTTAATCACGAAATACTGGGCAACTCTGAAATCCCAAAATTGAGAATGGGAGTAATGGGAGATGCCTTGGTTTCATTAATTTATTTAAATTCAAATTAATTTTAGATACATTTTTTTAGGGGGATATTTTTAATTTTTTGGATAATAAATTTTATAGAAAATAATTTTTTTATAACATTTACCGATATACTCGATATAAGCCGAAAAAGAAATAAGCCGAGGCCCCTAATTTTTTTCCCAAAAAAAAGGGAAAACTTATTGACTTGAGTCTAGGGGGGGAAAAAACGCTTTTACGGTAAATTTCAAAAATACAAAGGGGGACCAATTAAAATTACATAGCAGGTTTAGGCAGTTTAATTTCCTCACATATGGCAGTTATAGGAGCAGTTTAATGTCCTCCCATAGCAGGTATAGGCAGTATAATATGTCACCATAGGCAGTATAGGAACGATTAATGTCGCGCCCATATCAGGTATATGTCCCCCATACGAAGGTATAGGTCCCCCATAGCCAGGTATAAGCAGGTATATGTCCCCCATAGGCAGGTTTCTGTCTGCCATAGGCAGGTATATGTTCCCCATAGGCAGGTTTCTGTCCGCCATAGGCAGGTATATGTTCCCCATAGGCAGGTATAGGCATGGTATCTTCCACCCATGAGGCAAGGTATAGGCAGGTATATGTCCCCCACTAGGCTAAATATAGCAGGTTATATGTCGCCCCATAGGCAGATACTTCAGGTATATGTCCCCGCCATGGCAGATATATGGCAGGTATATTGTCCCCCATCAGCAGATATATGCAAGGGATATGTCCCCATAGCAGGTATATATCCACCCAATAGGAGCAGGTTATAGGCAGGTATATGTCCCCTATAGGCAAATAAATGTCCCCCACAGGCAGGTATAGGCAGGGTTTAAAAAAAACAAAAAAAAACAGTTCTCACCTCTCTCCCCTGCTGCTCTGAGGTGTGCCGATTTCTACCCGGTATAGGGGCTTGATGTTATCAGGTCTCACAGGCAGTGTGATAACATAACACTCCACCTGTGCCGGATACTCCGGAAGGCCACAGGCACACTCGCTCTCTGCTCTGCAGTAGCATAATAGAGATCTCCGCCGGTGCCCGGACCATGGCAACGCCTGGATGCCAACGGGTAACTGGAGAGTCAGCTGTATGCGCTCCCAGAGGAGTCAGCAAAATCTGAAGAGAGCGTTGAAGCGGGGCAGAATCAAGACTTTAGAATGGTGTCTGGCCTGAGGACACAGGTGGAACTAGATTGGCCATTAGTGCAAAAAAGATCCCTTATTTCACAACTTACACCAGTACAAATATATTTTTATATTTTATGTTAATCATCAAATTCTTTAAAATTAACTAATATAAAATTACATTTTATAAAAATAATCAAACATAATATAATATCCCAAAAAATATAAAATTATCTCCTATAAAAATGTGTTAGAAGGAAATAATCAAAAATTAGGATTCAATGAAATAATATGAAATAATTAAACCAATTCAGCGTCTCCCATTAAGTCCATTCTCAACTGGGTACAGGACGTCCCCGGGTTACAATCAGTGTCGGGACTGTAGGTTTGTCCTTAAGTTGAATTTGTATGTAAGTCGGAACAGGTATATGTATTGCATGTAACTCCATGTGCTGCTGTGGCATGCTGGAAATTGACTTTCCACAGGTACTATCTGCTTTGGAGATATGGAACACAAGGTGCCAAGCATGCCCCATAAGTCTCCGTTTGTAACTAAGGGGACGGATGTAAATCGGAACCGTGAAAGTCGGGGACTGCCGGTATTTACGGAGTCAGTGTAGTATTATCTGTAATTACAGACACATCGCAGCCGGCTAGAAAGAAAATCCATTAGAACAGCATGGCAGTGAATAGAAGCTTGGTATTTGGGGTGGGTGGGGAACGGGGTTGGTGGTTGGTGGATCTTGCTGGGTAGCCACAAGTCTCAGTGAGATGTGTGCGGCCGACCCACTGACCTACATTTTTCTGAACACAAATTAACGTACTACATAAAAGTATAAAAAAAAAATGTTTGTAAGATTGTAAAAATCAAAAAAATCTAAAATCTGAACAACATTTTTGTACTAACATAATACGTTTTAAAGAGAACCTGTCACATAGTGTTTTTGCCCGCCGCTGGCTGAGGCAGCGACAAGCCAGTTTCAGGCCATCTGTTTCCAGCGCAAGTGTCCCTTATTCTGTAAGATGCTGGAGTTTTTCGTGTATTAAAGCTCATAATCTGGCAGTTTTCAGGGCCAGAAGAGTCCATTCGAATAGTCATTCAGAGAGGTCAGTTTTTTCAAACCCGGCCCCCCCCACCCCCCCCGAGGCTATCCCCGCCCACCTCAACTGGAGCACAAGCCTATTAGCTTTGAATAGGTACGAAAACATGTGAATAACTTTCATGTGGGCTGAGGCGAGCCTTTATGGTTAGGCGTGGCTAACACACGTACTTTGCATGAATGATATTTGAAGGTAAATGCTGCTAAAAACTACCAGCATCTTACAGAATAAATGCCACAGTGCTGGAAACAGCAGGTCGGACACTGGCTTGTGCTGCCCTCAGCAAGGGGGGCATGACCTATGTGACAGGTTCCCTTTAAATGAGAAAAGCAACTCAAAGAACTGCTTTAAACTCTATAGAGAAGAACAGCAGCGCGGCGCGCCGAACATATACACTCAGCACCTCTTACTGTAGGCGCCATTTGTGAGCGCGCATTCACATTCACATATCCAGGCGCATTGTGCACTGAATGAAAAGCCGAGCTTATAGTATTGCACAGATATCCCCACTGATACGTCACTTCGGGCTGAGGGGGTGGATACATCCATGCGGTGCCGAGGCGGGTATTACACATTGGCCGAGGGGGGTTACATTGGGCCGAGGGGGGGGTTACATCCATTGGGGTCGGGGGGTTACGTTCATCAGGCCGAGGGGGGGGGGTTACATCCATAGGGCCGAGGGTGGGGGGGTGTTACATCGGGCCAATGGGGGGGGGGGGTGGTTACATCGGACTGTTGGGGGGGGTGGAGATCACTATTAACTATTCAGTTATGAGGTGTTTAATGAACAGTTAATTGTATTCCTGTCATCCCGGTTTGATTATGTCTCAGATGGGAGTCGCTCCTCTGACAGCCGATCACCCGGCACCTGGAACCGACTGGAAGAGACTAATGACTGTTTTAAAAACATCCCAATAATCTCCCATTGACAGCGCGTATTTATAGCTAATGGCAATCACTGACGTCTGCCACACGTCTCCGGAGTTTCCAAACACCCCCTACTACAAGTTTCCACCTCAATGTCAGAAGACAGCAACCTCGGGGTAAGGGCCCGTTCACACGGCTTATTCTGCCGCGGTATTGGCGTCGTACTGCGCGCCGGAATTGCCTTCAGTGACGAGGCGCCAATCCGCGGCAAGCAGATTACGGTAATCTCACTGCTTTCTCATAGAGAACAGTGGATTCCGTCGCTCCTCCCCCAGCTCGGCGAATCCTGTACAGGCTGGGAGAAAGTGACATGCACATTATTTACGGCGCGTACATCGCCGAAACAATGCATTGTCTAAGGGGGGCCGTGGGAGTCGGCGCCCCCGCCGCGCTCCGCCTCCGTCCGCCCCGTATTCACGGGCGGAATTGTGCCCTCAAATACGGCGGCACAAATTCCGCACGTGAATAAGCGGCGTGTGAACACGGCCTAACACAGCAGAGATGAGGCTGTCACCTACCTTATGAGTGACCCTGGCAGCCTATGTAACAACAAAAAAGGAACAAACCCCGGCAAAAATCCGTTCACTGATTGAAAAGAAGGGGGGGGGGGGTTTGGTAGTGTATACAAAGTGAATAACTCTCTGAGTACAGCTAATGGAGTAGATGTAACCTGCTGTCCTATATAACACCACAGATAACACAGTGATAACTCTCCGAGTACAGCTAATGGAGTAGATGTCCCCTGCAGTCCTATGTAACACCACAGATAACACAGTGATAACTCTCTGAGTACAGATAATGTAGTAGATGTCAGCTGCAGTCCTATGTAACACTGCAGGTAACACAGTTATAACTCTGAGTACAGATAATGGAGTAGATGTCCCCTGCAGTCCTATGTAACACCACAGACAATGTAGTAGATGTCCCCTGCAGTCCTATGTAATACCACAGATAACACAATGATAACTCTCTGACTACAGATAATGGAGTAGATGTCCCATGCAGTCCTATGTACACCATAGATGAACACAGTGATAACTCCTGAGTACTAGATACTGTAGTAGATTCGCCCTGCAGTCCTATTAACCACAGATAACACAGTGATTAACTCTCTGAGTAGCAGATCAAGGTAGTAGATGTCCCCTGCAGTCCTATGTAACACCATAGATAGCACAGTTATAACGCTCACTGTGATTTTATATTATGGGATAAATCATATGCCATCTCTGTAATCAGCAGCCGTAATCTTACAACCTGTTGTACTAACGCATTAAGGATGTCACTAATTTACATATTGTTGCAATAGGAAAGCAATACAATCAGGAGATATAATATAAATATATTATATGATATATAATATAGTATAGGTTATATAAATATATTATATTTATATAATATATAATATATATATACTATATATATAATATACATTAACATATATACATATATATATATACATATTATATATAAAGAATACAATTATATCATATACATATAGATATACATTATATATACATATATATATACATATATATATATACTATATATATATACATATATTACATATATAGTATAAAACATATATATATAATCACTATATATATACATATATATACAAATATATTACCTAAATTACCAATCTTTACATAAATATATATATATATATATAATAATATAGTATATATAATATAATATATATATATAAATATATATAAATTATATTGATATATATATATATATTGATGATGACAGTGACAGGGGAGTAATGGAGGAAGGTATTATTTCCCTCAAGAATGCTGTCATATGCGGCCTTAGGAAAGTATTGACGCAGTGCGTGTCCGCCGAGTGGCCTGGGCTCTGTTAAGGGAAGCCGACGATTTGTGTGTGTCAGTAGATACTGACATAGTAGTATAGAGCGGGTTTCCAGTCGCGTTTATCCGGTCGCTTTTCTGGAGTGGTCAATAGCCGGTGGGGTGGCCGAACTCCACGTCACCAGGTGGAGGCTGGTGCAAGGCCTATAAAGCCAGTCTACAAGGCTGTCATTGCTGGCGTTGGTTTGCTGGAGCCATATTGTAAGTAGCATATGCTATGTGTCTTCTTGCAGCTTTCCTAGGTCACTGAGTGTGTCCTGGTATACGTTAGGACTGCTTTGTGTTAGTTAGCGCTCAGCCGACTCCCCCCAGGTTTTGTTTATGTTTTATGCCTGAAGTTATAGGCCGTGTTTTTGTTTCCGTTTATCATATAAATAAACCCAGGCACAGCCTGGGACTTGAACTTTACTCAGCAAATGTCACTGCCTTCGTCTTGTGAAGCCCAGCCTGCTACCTGCTGCTGGACGCTGATCCCTCACATATGGTTGCTTCGGATGCGGGCTACCCAGACTTAAAGAGACATACACACAGTTTCGATTGCTAAGGGCGACGACAGTGAAAAAGTGCCTGGATCGTGCTAGAACCTTATTCCTGGATAAAAGCGTGAGCGCTGCGCAGCAGTCAGAGATCGCAAAGATGGATGAGCTTCTGAGCAGCTGTATTACAAGCTGAACAATAGCCTCCAGTTGACGACCGCAAACCAGCAGAGGGTGCACGTAAGAGCCATGCGTGTCCCAGTTGCAGAAACCAACGCCCTCCTGATAGATGTCCTAACCGTCTCGCCCTACAGGAGTGCAGCAGCACATCCGACAGCAGCTCCAAGAGCAAACGACCTGGCGATGGCGGCAAAGTGTGGGGCAGTAGGACCCAAACTCTGCTTCCTCACCCGCACGTGCTGCAGTCTAGCAGTCATACTTTGGCAGAAAGTTTTTTTTTGAGACGCTTACGGCGATGATGTTGAGCCATCTTAGGGTCCGTCAGAGAGATGGCGGCGAGGCGGGAGAAGTTGCCAGTGGCCCAGTGGCTGAAAGTTTCTAACTGAGAGCCCCAGAAGGCATATTATAGACATTCGGCGAGCAGGATGCCATGACTGATGTCAAATTAAAGGCGAGATTCCTGGCTCGCTTGGGTGTGACGCACCACGTGCGGGCGCCGGCGTGGTGGCATTAATGTGTTAGCCATCTCTGACCATCAGTTTCCGCCACTTTCACAGATTACGAGCGGGCCACACCGACACACTGCCCCGACGCCCCGCGCGGCGGGGGGGGGGGGGGGGGGGGGGGGGGGGGGGGGGGGGGGGGGGGGGGGGGCCGGATGGGGGGGGGGGGGGGGCCGGCCTGTTTCACCTGGTGAAAAAAGTGGCTGCAACCAGAAGAGTCTCGCCTGCGCAATGCTGGAGAAAGAGGTACCTGGACAAGTTTGTTCAGCCGCTTTGCCCGGAGATCTAGCGCTGGGTGTGACAAGGCGACCCCAAGGATGCAGAGCACCTTCGTAAGCCTTCGTTAGAGAGTACAGAGGCCACTGAGGATTTAACTCCAGATGGCCCTCTGATGAATCCATCCCGGGAACAGCAAATCGACCGGACCTCCGTAAAGACAGGTGTCCAGGTGTAAGGGGGGTGAAAAAGGTCCCTAAGGCAGGTGCTCATGAGTGGAGCATATGCGTGAGAGACGGGTCCCAAATGGTCAGTACGGTCTCCGACCAGAGACTGCAAGGAGATCGCGACCGGTATAAGGTCTGGCGTTGTCATGAACCTGGGCATAATTAGGCGGCCAATTGTCCCCTTATTACAGAGAGTCAATGGAATGTGACCAGGCCAGTCGGTTAGGATCCTACTGTTTCGTCCAGGTCCATTTTTGCTCGGGCAGGAGAGCTGTGTAGAGACTAGACGCAGCAATTAAGTCACTTTAAATGTCAATGACTATCCTGTAGAGGCTCTTCTTGGACTCTGGAGCCCGTGGTTACCCTGGTGCGTACCCACTTAGTTGTGACCCAACGTCAGTCACCGGTACGAGTGATATTGGTCCTTTGGGTCCTTGTGGACACGCAAGAGTACCCCACAGCTTGTGAAAACTCGAGACTTCTTGTAGGTAACAGGCTCTCCATGAATAGGTGGTGGTTGAGGTCCCATAATGCGGATAAACGTAATCCAAGGGAGGGAGTTTCCCCCTGTTATGGGACTTGTGGCACAAGAAAGTGTTTGCATTGTTTGGTTAAAATACGGTACATGATGATAAGAGCATGCGCAGCAATTGATCCGAAGCCATTTGACCCGATGGCAGTGTCTCAGGCAGTAGGTGGTTATACCCTTAGAAACGGCGGTTATACGTTTTTCCCCTAGCGGATTCTGGCAGAGGTGAGGACCGAGGGAACAAGAGGATTGGCGTTTATGCTGACATTGAGGTCTTACGGGATAATTTTGGACCGCTCGAGCGTCAGAGATCACGCGCTATTGAAAGCTAGTGGAAAATGTTATAGGTTATAAATGGGAACCTACCAATACCCAGTGGTCTAATAACTGTGTTTCCTCACATGGCAATAAACCAAGGAGCCTCTTGTATCATGTGATCATAGTTCATGTGGAGGTGGTGGAGGCAGACTGTAGTGCCACAGACCCGCCCCTTTTCGGAAAAGAGGTTTAGGGACCTCGCACACAAGGCACGTTCTAGTGGATCATCTGGCAATGCGAAAATACAAAGTGAGCGCATCCTCAAAGGTTCTTCTGGCCAGGGAGCATAGGGGGATGTAAAGCGGTACTGTGAGTCCTGCCTGGAGTGCCGTAACTAAACAGCTCCCATGCCCCAATTACATAGTCCGCCTGGTGCCATTACATCGTATAATAGAGTACCGTTTGATAGGATCTCAATGGACCTCAGTGGCCCGTTAGTGAAGTCTGCCCGATGCCATCAATATATATTGGTGGTGGTGAGACTACGCCACACGGTTATCCGGAGCCATACTTCGAGGAAAAAAAAAAAAAAAAAGAAATTAAAAAAAATAAAAAAAAAAAATAAATAAAAAAAATAGGGAACACCACCTCAAAACTTATTGCTCAGGGAATTGTTCCATATGTTTCCCAGTACTAGCATTCCCAATAAGAGATCCTTACTGATCAAGGGACCGCGCCTTTATGTCAAAGTCATCAGGAGTTATCCGCATCTCCTTAATTATTAAGCATTTGGTGGCACGTCAGTATAACCATCCTCAAACAAGACGTTCTTGTGGGAAAGAATAAATAAGACCCGGAGAAGTATTTTAAAGAGGGTGGTCAGTAAGGATGGTAACGCGATGGGACTGTCTGTTTGCTTATCTAATGTTTCTCATTCGCGGGAGGTTCCTCAGTCGTCAACGAGATTTTTCTCCTTAGAGTTAATGAGTTTGGATGGGCGGCGGTCGCACCAGGGGTCTTCTTGACATTGCCACAAGAAACCTGGGAGCAATGTGTCTACACTCCGACAGGACGTAATAGAACTCATCCCACCAAAAGCAAGACAGGATTTCGGCAGTTATGTCCTGTCGTCAGAACCATCTAAGCTAGTGCTCAGGCAGCTCACAAAGGCCGTGTGTATAATAGTCGGTGCCAGAGTAAGGAGCTTCAACCCGGGGATCGGTGTGTTGGTGGTTTAGTTCCTACTGTAGACAGTATTCCTGGCTAAAATGGCTAAGGGCCCTTAGGAAATCCTTGAGAAAGTAGGAGAATGTTTAAATTATAAAGTTATGCCAGAATCCGTCGGTAGACTGCAGAGCCGGTAACAGATTTTCCAACGTGAACTTAATTAAGTACTTGGAAAGACGAGCTAGACGCCTGGCTGCAGTAGGTACACCTCTAAAGTGAACACCCGGAAAGTATGTGTGTCAGTCCTGTCAAAGATCCCAAAAAACAGGAGACCCTGTGTTCATCCAAAGGAATACGGATTGTTGTTTGAGGAGAACGCAAAGGGCGTGATACTAACTCTGCGATAAAGCAATGACATTGTCAACCGAGTCCTAGGAGTAAAAGTCAACTTGAAACCTTATCGGGTACCAGAATCTCGTAGGCCGAGCAATTATCTGAGGAGGTTAAGAAAATGTTGGGACCTTGGCTTGATCGAGGAGTCCAGAAGCGAGTGGTCAGTCCAACTGTAACTCATCCGCAAAACGAGAATGGCTCATTCGCTTCTGTAATGATTTTCGGAAGCGTGATATGAGGTTTCCAAATTGACAGCGTACCCAATACCATGAGAGTGACGAGTTAAATTGAGAGTACTGGCATGCCAGATTTTAAATTTCTCCTGCTTGATCTTACTAAGGTTACTGCAGTTTCCCCTGATGGATAGGGCCAAGGATACAGACGGCTTTCGCTACACTCCAGACGACTGTTTCAGATCTGTCTGCCCTACCGTTTGGCTTTCATGGGGGCTCCAGCTACCTACCGAAAGGTTAATGGATGTCGTCCTTTAACCCCATCATCGTTATGCATCAGCATACCTAGAGCAAAACCCATATAATCTTAGCGAGGACTGGGACAGCCATCACCTAAGTGTACAGCAGTACTTAACGCCCTTAGAGAAGGCAGGGTTAACAGCCACCGTCTAAGAAGTGCGCCTGGTCTAGAGAAGCCCGGTACCTGTGGTTATATAAATAGGTAGGGGCGATTATAAAACCGCAGTAAATAAGATGGAGGCGATACATGGGCTTGCCACAACCCTAAACAAAGAGGCAATGAAGGGCCATTCTAGTGTATCATGGTTATGTTATCGCAGATTCATGCCCGAACTTTGCGAGGTATAGACAGCCCCACTAACAGACCTGATCAAGAAAATAGTAAGAGTGTCATGTCGCCTTGGAACCCGGAGGAAGAGCGGAGAGGGTGCATCTTCAGTGTAAAGCTGGCTCTGTGAAAAGGCCAGTCCTAATTACCCCAAACTTCAAGAAGAATTTGTTGTAGGCAGACCCGATGCGTCAGAGTGTGGGACTGGGTGTCGTACTTTCCCAGGAGGTAGTACTGGTGAAAGACACCAGTCACGGATTTAAGTCAGGAAAACTCATCACCCGCAGAGTGGAACTATAGTATTGTGGAACGGGAGGTTTGGCCATCAAGGATGGCCCTGTAGTCCTCAAGTATTATTTGTAATGACGCCAACTTCGGCTAGATCACAGCCACGCTCCTATTAACTTGGGATGTCCCAAGCTAAAGAAGCGAAAGCGAAGAGTTCACCTATGTTACATCACACTGCAAAATTTTAGTTTTCACTGTGGAGGGCATAGGGGCAGGTAAACTATAGGGCAAGCTGATGCGCTATCAAGACACATTGTTTGTGTGGCTAAATTTTATTTGTTTTTTGTGTGTCCGACCCCACAGCTTGAAACAGAGCGGGAGGGTATGTGAGACAGTGACAGGGGGAGTAGTGGAGGGAAGTAATTTTCTGCCCTAAGAATGATACTATATGTCGCTTGCGGCCTTAGGAAAGTGTATGGACCAGTGCGTGTCGCTGAGTGGCCTGGGTCTGCGGTGAAGTAAGCCGAATATTTTGTGTCAGTAGATACTGACATGTACTATAAGCGGTTCAGTCCGCTTTATCCCGGGTCGGCTTTCTGGAGTGGTCGAAAATCCGGGTGGGTGGCCACTCCCACGCCCAGGTGAGGCTGGTGGGCCAGGCCTATAAAGCCTTGAGTCTACAGACTGACATAGGCTGCTGGTGGTTCTTGCTGGAGCCATATTGTAAGTAGCATATGCCTATGGTCTTTGCAGCTTTCCAAGGGTCACTGAGTGTGTCCCTGTATAGTTAGGACGTGTCTTGTTTATTAAGCGGCTCAGCCGAGCAGTTTTGATTTTTTATGTTTTTATGCCTGAAGTTAAGGCCCGTGTTTTTGTTCGCGTTTATCATATAAATAAAGCCCAGGCACAGCCTGACTGAACTTTGACTCAGTGTGGTCCACTGCCTCTCTGTCTGTGAAGCCTCATCCGTGCTACCTGCTCTGGACCTGAATTACCCCACAATATATATATATATAAATATATATATATATTATTATATATATATATATACTAAATATATATAGTATATATATAATATATATATAATATCTAGCTGCTCTTAAAGGTACAGCACACTCAAAACACAATATCAAATCTCATATTAAGCAAAGCTCAGTCGTTGTCAGTCAAAGGAATCCGTAGTAGATAAGATATGAAAAAGAGCAAGGTCCATCAAGTCCAACCTGTACCCCTGCAGTGTGGATCCAGAGGAAGGCAAAACACCTGTGAGGACAATTGTCCCCATACAAGAGGGAAAAATACACTACTCCCAAAAATTTGGGATATTTCATTTTTGATTGAAATTTCAGGATGAACATAAAATTTCTTGAATTTTTTTTTAAATTGCCGCCGTCTCCCCCCTGTAGATCAGTAAATTGGCCCGTCTTCCCCTGTAGATGCAGTAAATCCCGATCTCTCCTTGTAGATGCAAGTAAATTCCCTATCTCTCCCTTTGTTAGATGCAGTAAATGTCGCCGTCTCACCTCTTAGAGGCAGAAAAGTGCCCCTTTCTATTGTTTTATCAATTTTTTCTTCCCCCTGGTCATGGGATGAGCTTTTTTTTGTGTTTTTGTGTCGCTCTCGGCACCCCTGTAGAGGCAGTAAATGCCCCTCCTTCCCCTGTAGAGCAGTAAATGCCCCATCTCGCCTTACCTCCTTTATAGCAGTATATATGCCACCGATCTCTCCTCTTTAGATGCAGTAAAGTCCTCCTTATCTCCCCTGTAGAGCAATTGGGAATATGTCCCATCTCTAACTGGTAGAGGCAGGAAAATGCCCCCGTCTCTCCTTTGTAGAGGCCGGTAAATATCCCGTCTCACCCCTGAAGGATACGAGTAAATGCCCCTAGCTCTCACCCTTGAGATTCAGTAAATGCTCCTCTCTCTACCTGTAGAGGCAGTAAATGCCCCATCTGCTCGCGCTGTAGAGGCAGAAAATACGCCGCCTCTCTCCCCTGTAGAGGTCAGTAAAGTGCCCCATCTCTCCCCTGTAAGGCAGTAATTCCCAGCATACTCTCCCCTTTATATGCAGTAAATGCCCCATCTCTCCCCTCTAGAGGCAGTAAATGCCCATATATCCTCTGTAGAGGCAGTAAATGTCCCATCTCTAACCTGTAGAGGCAGTAAATGCCCCGTCTCTCCCCTGTAAGAGCAGTAAATGCCCCTGTCTCTCCCTGTAAGAGGCAGTAAATGCCCAGGTTCTCTCCCTGTAGAGGCAGGTAAAATGCCCGCGTCTCTCCCTGTAGATGCAGTAAATGCCCCGTTCTCTCCCCTTATAGAGGCAGTAAATGTCCCCGTCTCTCCCTGTAGAGGCAGTAAATGCCCCGTCTCTCCCCTGATAGAGGCATAAATGCACCCATCTCTCCCTAGTAGAGGCAGTAATTGCACCGTCTCTCACCCTGTAGATGCAGTAGATGTCGCGCCAGTCTCACATTAACACGGTCAGTAGTGGCAAATAAGAAAAAAAATTTAAAAAAAAAAAAAAAAAAAATTTAACAATTAAAAAAAAACAAAAAAAAACAAAAAATTAAAATAAGAAAAAAATAAAAAAAAAAAAAAAAATAACAAAAAAAAATATAAAAAAAATAAAGAAAAAAAAAAAGAGTTGTTAATAAAATAAAAAAATAAAAAAAAAAAAACAAAAAAAAAAAAAAAATAAACATGATAAAAAAAAAGAAAAAGAAAAAAAATTAATTTTTTTAAAAAAAAAAAATAAAATTTAAAAATTATTTAAAAAAAATAAAAAAAAAAAAAATTTTAGAAAAAAAAAAAAAAAAAAAAAAAAAAAAATAAAAACAATGCCCATCTCTGCCCTGTATAAAGAGCAGTAAATCCCCCGTCTCTCCCCTGTATGAGCAGTAAATGCCGCCTCTCTCCCTGTAGAGGCAGTTAGAATGCCGCCGTCTCCTCCCTGTAGTGCAGTTAACTGCCGCGGTCTCTCCCCTTTTGTTGTTTTTTGTGTTGTTTTAGTATGGTTGTGTTTGATAAAAAAAGGTTTGTTTGGTTAAAAGATTGTCAGTCAAATGCCCCGTCTCTCCTCCTGTAGAGCAGTAAATGCCCGTCTCTCTCTCTCCCCTGGAAGACCAGTAAATGCCCCGTCTACTCCCCTGTAGATGCATAATATGCCCCGTCCTCTGCCCTTGTATGAGGCAGTAAATGCCCGTCGACTCCGCCTGTAGAGGCAGTAAATGCCCCAACTCTCCCCTGTAGAGGCAGTAAATGCCGTCTCTCCTCCTGTAGAGCAGTAATTCCCCTGTCTCCTCCCCTGGATGAGGTCAGTATATTCCCGTCGTCTCCCCTGTAGAGCAGTAAATCCGCCGTCTCTCCTGTAGGAGGCAGTAGAATTCCCCGTCTCTCGCCCTGGTAGAGGCAGTAAATGCCCCGTCTGTCTCCCTCCCTTGTAAAGAGGCAGTAAATGCCCCGTCTCTCCCTCTGTAGAGCTAGTAAATGCCCCTCTCTCCCCTGTAGAGGCCAGTAAATGCCCCGTCTCCCCCTGTAGAAGGCATTAAATGCCGCCGTTTCTCTCACTGTAGAGGCAGTAAATGCCCGTCTCTCCCTTTTAGATGCAGTACATCCCCGTCTCGTCCCGCCGTACGTATGGGCAGTAAATCCCCTCTCTCCCCTTTAATGCACTCATCCAACTGTTCCAGATCGGTCAGGACTTTTCTGCACACTTCTGATTCTCTAACAAGGAGTCTTAATGGTAGAAGATTCACCAACGGTGTTTGATCCCTTGAATCGCCCCATACATGTAGGGGATCAATTTTGAATTGGGATTAAACCATCCACCTCATTCCTGCAGTTCAATTGTGACCTCAGAGTACCCGACAACACCTTAAAATGAGATCAGCAGGACCTTGCCATTGCCAGCGCTCCAAGCAAGGATGACTCTCAGACGAAGAGACCCACTGAGCTTAGAGTGTCCAAGAGAGTCATCAGCAGGATGTATCAGAGATACAGAGAGACTGTCCATTTAAAACCTGTGAAGGACCTTGTTGGTTTTTCGCACTCCACCCACCTTCACAGGTTTTAAATCAATGCAGTGTACCTTATAGCTGGAGCCTTTCACTCTCTGAGTATGGAGGTCTGAACAGGCCCCAAAAGAGAGGTAACGTTAAGTAGGTACACCCTGTGAGTTTGATGTCCTCCTTGCTGGATTTGGGAGGTGGGATTAAGCAATTTTGATCAAAAATGTGAACTAAGAACCTCAAAAAATTTTCGTGTATCCTAAGTAGCAGAAATGCTTTTCCAAAAATTCCTATGTGCCTATTGATAGTTCTTTAGTTGATAGTGTGCTACTAGTATTGGAAAGTGTATATATATTGCTGCCGCACCTGTGTGCAACATACTCATGCTATGCTCATTTTTTCAAAAAAGTTTTTCGGATATGCAGAACCAAATATTGTTGTCAACATATTGAAGTGCTAATTCCACTCCTTGTAGGGACGTTTCATGGACTACAAGGCATAACCATGATGGTGGAGCCTGTACTCCAAAAGGAAAGAGTGGCAATCGGACGCACTGTTTGCCAAGTACAAGAAGTTCACGTAATAATCATTAATCTTTATGAAGTCACCTTAGACCCAAGGGAGGGGTTGGCGGACGTATATCTAGCTCAGGAAGTACAACTACCTGATGGGCACACATGGGAACCAGGTGAGCCTAGTCCCCGGCGCCGCCGCCGCCGATCGTTAGGGTCCTAAGCTGATACCAGTCGCTAAGCTATCGGCTTAGGGCCCTGGCGATGGTGGCAGGACTAACGTGTATGTGCGTCCGCGCTGTACGTCACATACAGTTAGATTCTTTGTCGGAGCAAAGCTCTGCAGAGTACTCTCGGTGGCCGCAGGCAGATGTGGCTCACCGAGTGCCAGAGCCAAGCGGCGTCATCACGCTGCAGCGCGGCCTGTGACGTCATCACCGCTGAAGAAAAGACCGTGGAGAAGTCGACAGCGCAGGGAGCGAGGTCAGGTTAGTGTGGTTTAGTTTTTTTACTTTTAATTGTCTCTATTCATTTGGGTCCGATAATGTAAGTTATAAATATAAGAGGGGTTATTATCTACTTATATATGGTGCAGGGGTTTATTATCATACTATATAAGCTTTGCGGGGAAAAGCTATTATCTACTTAAATATGGTGCAGGGGGTTGCTATTATCTACTTTATATATTTGGCAGGGTGTGCAATAATCGTACTTATATATGTGCAGGGGGGATATTATCTACTTATTATATGTGCAGGGGGGCTATTATATCTACTTATATATGTGCAGGGGGGGCGTATTATCTACGATATATTATGTGTTCAGGGGAAAGCTTATTATCTACTTATAATAGTGCATGGGGGCTATTATCTTACTTATATAGGGTGTTGCAGGGGGAAGTATTATCCTACTTATATATGTGCAGGGTGGCTATTATCTACTTATATATGATGCAGGGGGAAGTTATTATCTACTTATATATTGCAGGGGGAAGCTATTATTTTCTAACTTAAAAATGTGCAGGGGAAGCTATACATCTATTTATAAACAAACAGAGGGAGCTATAATCTATTTATATACGTACAGAGGGAGCTATAATCTTGACCTATATTACTTGCGCCTATAAGCTTACCTATGATACATGCTGTAAAGGGCACTATAAGCTATCTCATATACGTGCTGTGAGGTCCAATAAGCTACCTATATATATAATATATAGGTGGTGCTGTGGGGCCCAATAAGCTATCTATGTAATCCTGCGTGGGGGATATACAACTACCCAAATGTGTGCGTCGGGGAAGCCCTTATACACACTGCCTATATACTTACTAGCGGGACTATAACCTACCTATATACCCACTGTGGACGCTGTAACCTTTGTTCCTATTTACCTACTAGGGACCTAGTAACATACCTATGACTTACCCGCTGGGGACTCTCATAACTGACCTTCCCATATACCTGCTGGTGGATCCAAACCTGCCTATGATACCTGCTGTGTGACATGAAACTACACACCTACCTACTCAGGGTAGATATATAAAGTATATATCCACCTACTGGGGTACGTAGAACTTACTGTAGGGGACCCTATTACCTTCAGCTGGGGACACAAGGTAAGTCGTTGAAAAGAGGTTCGCAATTGACTCGTGGTAAAAAGAAAAAAAAAAAAACCCCCCCCACACCCCACCCCCCCCTCCCCCTCCAACCCAAGACTCCAGTCGGTTGTTACGCGTGGTTTTTTAAGGCCTCAAGTCGATTGATAAGAACTTAGCAATCGACTCCGGGGACTAGGTGAGCCCCAAGAGGATACAGACTTGTTGTGATCTACCAGGTGAGAACTGAAGGGGTACTCCATGTGGCTGAAGGGTTGATGTGAGAGATGTATCGGGATTGGACTCATCTGACTGAGGATGAAAGGATCTAACTCCGTGAGGTGCTAGAGTCACGTATTGCTGCCTTCTGTCACAAGGCTGACTTTGGGGTGACTGACAATGGAACACACAATCCGGACAAGTGATAACCCTCCTACTTACCAAAAGTATAGACCTATACCTAGTGCCTATGCCAGGAAGCAAGGCTATGCTGAAGCAGATGCAGAAGAACTGGATAATATGACCCAGTCAAAGCCCCAATTGTGTTTGTTAAGAAAAAGGACTGGACTCTGTTTCTTTTTGGACTACCCATGGCTGAATGCCTACACCTTGAGTTGATAGGTATGCACTCCCTCAGATAGAAGAGTCATTGGCTGTCCTGGGACATGCACAGTTTTTCTCCATGCTTGACTTGGCAAGCGGGCGTTGGCAGGTGCCTATCAAACAGAAGGACAAGGAGAAGATGGCTTTCATTACTCCTCTGGGACTTTTCGAATTCCTCAGGATGCCATTTGGACTAAGTAATGCCCCTGTCACCTTTCAACGCCTCATGGAATCAAGAATCAAGTCTCTTCATTTACCTGGATAACTTTATTATATACTCAGCCACGGTGGCAGGACATTTGCAGAAGCTAGATCAGATCCTGGGGCACCTGAAATGCACATGATCTGAAACTAACACCCAACAAGTGTCATCTATTCCGGGAAAACATTACATTTCTGGGCCAAGTCATCTCCAGGGAAGGTGTGCAACTTATGGACTCCACAGTGAAGGCTGTCCAATGTGGCCTACGCCCGAATGGTTAATGACCTATAGACAGGGTAAGGGAATTAAGGACGTGTCATCAAAGACTTCACCAAGTTAGTAGCTCCAGTTTATGTGCTACTCCAAGAAACACCATTGCAGGAAGCTTAGAAATGAGAAGCAGAATGGGCGTTTTGAGACTTGAAGCGACTGTTTACTAACGTTCCAATTCTGGCATATGTGGACTATAACTTTCCCCTTTGTACTACAGACTGATGGAAGTTTGAAGGGACTGGGAGCTGTATTGACTCAGATAAAGGAAGGTTCAAGAAAGGGTAGTCTTAAAGAAGGGTGAGAAGAATCCAGAGAACCATAGTTCCTTCAAGCTGGAACTCTTGCCGGGAGTATAGGCCATCACAGAAAAGTTTGCAGACCTCCTGATGGGAGTGAAGTTCACACTGGTCACTGACAATAACCTCTTAGTTCACCTGGATATGGCCAAATTAGGAGCCCTCAAAACAGCGTTGGATGCCAAGGCTTAATAAATTCAGCTTCAAAATGCAGTACCAGCTGGGGGAGGGGGAGGGTGGGGGTAGGACAATAACAATGCAGATGCCCTCTCCCATCTGGTAGAGCGAACCAGTGACAATGGAGATGAAGAAGGGAGGAGACCGAGACTCCTGCATTCGGATCCCTAGATTCTGCCTTCAGCTATTCAAGAGAATTAATCTGAATGAAGAGCATGGACTGGAGGAGCAGCTTGGGATTGATGAGAGAGACAGCGGGGAGATCCACAGATTTGTAAGGTACTGGGAAGGCTGAGAAAAGGGTGGACCCCAAAGGCTAGCAAACGTAATACTCTGCCAGTAAAAGAAAAGAAGCTCAAGTGTCAGAAAGAGGAGCTGGTGAGCAAGGAAAGCATCGTATGTCTCCCTACAGAGCTGGAGGCGACATGGGAAATGGTGACGATGTGAGAAACATATTTCAAGAGGTGCATGAGAGAAAAGGGCATTTCAGGCCAGTGAAGACATTCACCTGATTACAACGTGAATGTAACGGCTGGAGATGTGGATCCTCTGGCACCGCAGGCGATGGTAATGGCCACGCCAGGGAGCGGGGCCTAAGTAGGTCCCGGTTTTCACCAGAGCCCGCCGCAAAGCGGGAGGGACTTGCTGCGGCGGGAGTCTACCAGGTCGCTACCCCTGACGTGACTAGCTTGCGGTGGCAGCCAAGGTGCAGCGAGGTACCGAATCGTAACACCAAAACTCGTAGTCGTGGATAGGCAAACAGGTCAGAGCAGGCGGGAAAGGTTCGTGGTCAAGAAACATAAGCAAAGGGTCAGCAACGTAGAAGACACTAGGACGCACTCAGGAAATGCTTTCTCTAAAGACAAAGGCACAATAGATCCGGCGAGGAAGTGCCGGAGGCGGTACCAATATATAGGACCAGCGACCGGCAATTGACTAATTACCGGCGCGCTGGCCCTTTAAATCTGGAAGAGCTGGCGCAAGCGCGCCCTAGGGAACAGGAGCACACGGCAGCAGCTGGCAGGAAGCCGCACGTGTACGGGAGCGTGACAGGGTGAGTGGAGACTTCCAGGGAAGTGTGTGCGTCCGCGGCCCGGCATGCGGACCGCGCTGCCACTCGTACCCGGTATGGTGGACACCGAGGGGACACGGGTGCGGCCGCAGCCCGACCTTCGGGCTGCAGGACCACCTGTGACAGTGCATATCATCATCATCATATATGGAAGGTGGTGCAAGATGTGTGCAACCATTGTGGGAATCACTGCCTCTGCAATGGGCAAGTGGGGTTCATTCCGTTCCCTTTTACCATTACAGCTGTCATGATGCCTATTACAAAACGGGGGTCCCCACAAAGGGTTTCAAATATCTCCATTTCAGTTGTTCTTGGGGGGTTGTCTCCCAAAAGATAAAAAGTAGAAAATTTGCCCAAGCTTTTATGGTGTTTGGTGTCCATCCCAGCCGCACTCAGGTGACAGGGCCTGTTTTCAAGGTCAAGTATGAGGGCAAAGTGTACCTTTATCAGATCAAAATACTTGTACTACTCTGTACCATCCTCCAAAGGAATGGGGCCTGTGGGCAGCGAAATCGTACATTGCTCCAGATGTTGACCGCACTGGTGTTACCGAGATGGTATGTGTAATAATCAAACATCAGTACACTCCCATGTATATTGTGATGTTTGGGAGAAATGAGAAGTGTCCTTTTAGTCTAATGATGTGAAGCAGGGGATGAGGAAAATTAGATGAGTGATCATAGAAGATGTCTACAAGGGATCTACAATCTTCACGCTTCGGTCCCAAGTAACTGTTGATCAATCTCAAGTTAAAGCAGCTGTCACTGTGATACTGTGAGATATGACCACACGTAGAGCTGGGAAGCTACGGTGAAACTTTGTATCTAAACCATACAAAGTGGTCCGTCAACCCAACCCGAACAACCAGGTCTTCAAAGTGAAGCCTGAAGGCGAACCAGGTCCCATCAGCAGAGTTTATTAAAATTTAGACCTTGTATTTTTCCAAGTAGGACACAACACAATGGACCAGAGGCCCCGCTAATGCCCATCTGCCAGCTGAAGAAGGTGGCTGGTGGGTTCCTTTACCTCCTCCTGGGTTACAGCCCTTAGGGCCAAGGTTGGGATCAGCAGTAAACAAGGAAGTTAGCGAAACAAAGGTCAAAGTTGGTGTATCTGGGGTTCGTCACTATCAGCAGGACAATTTGGGTAAGCCTCTAGCCCATTAGATGACTATGTCTTACAGGTAATGGTAATCAGTACGACAATCAATAAGTTCTGATGGGTGGAAGATGTAGAGTAGGGGCCTACATTTCACCCTCCAGTCAGTAGATGTCATAGGTACACAGAAAGAGCAAGCAGTAATGACAAGAAACCAAGGAGCAACAGAAAGTCAGTTAGTGGCAGTTGGATGCAGCAGAGAGCAGGCATGTCAAATGGAGAGAGTACTGTGAGGAGGCCCGGTAGAAAGTACCACTAGGAAATTGAATTAAGGTCTTACTAGAGATTGAGCAACATCAGTATAACAAAAGGAGGGTTCGTGTGGACAGAGAGGGCGTCTACCTCCCCACAGGTGTGCGGCTAAAGACAGACTGTTGCTTTAGTCCGTAAGCCCTAAATAGACCATTTTATCAGAAGTGCCTTTTGCACAAAGTTTGTTAAAAGAAATCAGATATAATTCAGTGAACCATTCAGTTTATTTAAAGAAACAAGTGTGGCGACTGTGACTTCTGCACATAACAGACGTGACCCCTTAAGGGTCTCGCACCCTCAGTCTGAAGTGTAGCAAGATAACAGAAATGAACCTTTGTTTCTCAGAGTCTTGGGATGTAGACTTGTTAAAACTGCAGAGAGCATGAAATCTAAGAATTCACCCTCAGCATGAGAAGATCAGAGGAAAACGTGTAAATTGTATCTTTATATAAAACACGTTCTGTAATTATCACTAATGATCAACACAACAACCTGAACCTTGGGGCCCATTGTGGCCCATTGCTTCCATCTGCTCAAATACCTAATAAAGCTGCTTAGTGAACCATGAGGTGTAATGAATGGAAAATATCTCATAATACCCCCCCCCTCTACCCTCCGGGGCAAATAACTGAAGCATTTAGCATTCAGCTCTTGAAAGAGTCTTGTAGGAGCCCCAGAGATGGCAGACTCAGATGCAGCTCTACTTTTATATAATGTTCTCTATCCATACAATTCAGCGTCTTAAAATATTCTGTTCAATGCGCACAGGAACTATAGGACCATTCATCATCAGCTCCATTGGTCAGGAACAGAATTACAGAGCAGCAGTGAAGACTGACACATGGTCCTCGTAGGACAGAGGTTGCATGGGGAGTTACATGCCACTCCGGGTCTGTGGGGAGCTACATTAGGTGACAACCTTTTAGGTCCGGACAGGGCCGCCATCAGAAATTTCAGGGCCCCATACAGCTGAAGCATCGGGGGCCCCCCGTCTACCAACTTTGCCCCCTATCAACCCCGCCCCTACCAGTCCACCAAAAAAATAAAAATGCATTTGCAACATTTTTGTTTTTGGATTCAGTTTTTGTTGGATTTTACAACGTACAGTTTATTTATAATGTGCGAGTCAGTATGTATACAAGGGCCAGCGAATACCGCCACATGATCACTGTATCTCACCACTATAATGTTACTGTCCAAACCAGTATACCCACACCAATACAACAATAACAATATACACAAACCAAATAATTCCACCACATCATCACCACATATCTCCACCATAGAGAGACTAAATAATACTACTGTACTGTTACTAAATATAAGCCATTACACCAAGACCAATAATACCTCCATACAGTGACCATATAGTGGTAGATACAAGTGCTTTCAGTGCAGTTACATTTTGTGACTCACAGGTGACCATCTTTCTGATGAGTTTTTCATGTTTCCTTTTCTTCTCCATCCAGTCCAGACCGCCATAGCGACTTCTCCCGGGCACCACTCATCCCTGCAGAATTTACAACACAAACACCTGAGACTCCTCACTCTTTTATCATCCTCCCACCTATGTCTTCCCTATGTACAAACTCCCCATCCATAGTGCCCAAAAACTTAATCATTACCCCCTTAGTGCCCTGGTAGTTAGGTATATAACCCCCATAATTAGTTAGTTATATAGGCCCCTTCCCGTAGGTAGATAGTGTGCTCCCGAAGATAGATAGGTAGCTAGCGGGCTCCCCGTAGATAGATAGGTAGCTAGCGGGCCCCCCGTAGATAGATAGGTAGCTAGCGGGCACCCGTAGAATAGGGTAGCTAGTGGGCCTCCTGAAGATAGGTAGGTAGCGGTCTCCCCGTAGATAGATAGGTAGCTAGCGGGCTCCTGAAGATAGCTAGCGGGCTCCCCGTAGATAGATAGGTAGCTAGCGGGCTCCCCGTAGATAGATAGCCTAGCTAGCGGGCTCCCGTAGATAGATAGGTAGCTAGCGGGCTTCTCCCCGTAGATAGATAGGTAGCTAGCGGGCTCCCGTAGATAGATAGCTAGCGGGCTCCCCGTAGATAGATAGGTAGCTAGCGGGCTCCTGTAGATAGATAGCTAGCTAGGGGGCTCCCCCGAGATAGATAGGTAACTAGCGGGCTCCGCGTAGATAGATAGGTAACTAGCGGGCTCCCCGTAGTTAGATAGCTAGCTAGCGTGCTCCCCGTAGATAGATAGGTAACTAGCGGGCTCCCCGTAACGATATAGGTAGCTAGCGGGCTCCCGTAGATAGAGAGGTAGCTAGCGGGCTCCCCGTAGATAGATAGGTAGCTAGTGGGCTCCCGAAGATAGATAGCTAGCTAGCGGGCTCCCCGTAGATAGATAGGTAGCTAGCGGGCTCCCGAAGATAGATAGCTAGCTAGCGGGCTCCCCGAAGATAGATAGCTAGCTAGCGGGCTCCCCGAAGATAGTGAGCTAGCTAGCGGGCGCCAGAAGATAGATAGCTAGCTAGCGGGCTCCCCGTAGATAGATAGGTAGCTAGCGGGCTCCCGAAGATAGATAGGTAGCCAGGTAGGTAGTTAGCGGGCCACCCATTGGTAGATAGCCAGGTAGGTAGGTAGTGGGAAAACTTGAGTGGAGCCCCACTCACCCACCATGTGGACCCTGCTCAAGTCCTCCCCTTAGCCGCATGTGGATTTTTCCCTCAGCCTTGAGCCCCCCCCCTCTCTGCCCCCTCATGTGAAGCTATTGAGCGCAACTAAGACACGGAGCGCAGGTTCTCTTTGAGCAGTGCAGGCCCCTATTTTTAAACGTGATGCTGGGCCCGAGATGAATGGAGTCCCCCCTCCAGCCGTGTGGGACCCCTGTCAAAGCCCTCCTCTCTCCAAGCATGTGGGGCCTTGCTCAATGCCCCCCCAGATGTGTGGGGCCCCCTCTCCCCCAGCCTCATGGGACCCCACATGGCTGGAGGGGGGAGGCCCATTTGGAGAGGGGGCCCCCAACATGGGGGGTTTGGGGACGAGGGGGGGGGCTTTGTCCCCCGCTAGGGGGGGGCTTTTCCAGGACCCAGCACTGAAGAGAGGGGGGCTTTGGGAGCCTGGGAGGGGCCCGGGGCAGCGCGCTTGAGTGGGAAGAAAAGGGGGGGGGGGGCTTTTCGGTCCAGGGGCCCCACAGCACTGAAGAGAGGGGGGGGTTTCTGAGTGGGGCCCACGCCAAAAGGGGCCCCCACATGTCAGGGGCCCGTGCTCCGCCTCCGTGTCCCAGCTGCGCGCCGCTCAGTAGGTGTACATACATAGCCTAGGCGAATTCAGTGTAACTTACTCTCCTCCTCCGTGCTGTGACAGGAGCAGCCGGGCCCCTCCTCCCTCTGTCCGCGCCACATCCGTGAGACTCTGCCCACAAGGCGGAGACTCTCTAATTTAAATCGTCGTCCCGCCCAGCGGGAGGAGGAGCCACCTGTGGGCGGGGTCTCGAGGATGCGGCGCGGACAGAGGGAGGAGGGGCCGGGCTGCTCCTGTCACAGCATGGAGGCGGAGAGTAAGTTACACTGAATTTGCCGAGGCTATGAATGTACACCCACTGAGCAGCGCACAGCTGGGACACGGAGGCAGAGCACGGGCCCCTGACATGTGTGCGGGCCCTACTCAAAACCCCCCCTCCATATTTGAAGAATAAACAGTGGACATGGTAGTGAGAACAGGCTTATTGCCTATTCTCTCTACCATTGCTGTGAAGCAAGGGGGCGTCACAGGCCGGCAGGGCCCCATACACCTGTACTACCTGTACCCCCCTAATGGTGGGCCTTGGTCCGGACATATTTGTTATCCGATATTGATAAGTCATGTTCAAGTTCCCGGGAGCTGAGATATGATTATTTAGGGTGTTACATAGTTAGTACCATGTCCTTCAAGTTCAGTCATGGGTGGGGGAAATGTGGCTGAAAGGAGGGAGGTAAGGAGTTTAAACCTAGTTTCCCTCCTACTGATGAAAGCTTTGAAACCCATAAGACAAGAACCAATCTGTTCTAAGAAAGATTTATTTCTCATCCCAGAGTTGCCATCAGACAGGATCTAGAATGTTTTACGGCTACGTACGTATTAATATTCTTAAGTCTTTCCTGGACTCTCACCTGTTCCTGCTGTGACCAGCTCCTCAGGTGGCTATTCCACAGATTTACAGTTCTCACAGTGAAGAACGCTTTTCTCCTTTGGAGATTGAATCATTTTTTTCTCCAGCCGAAGGGAGCGCCCCCCTTTGTCTTTTTGAGGGGGCTTTACATGAAATAATTTTTCCCCTTACTTTTGTAGGGACCATTTATATTTATATAAATTAATCATGCCCCCCCCCCCTCCCGAAGCCATCTTTTCTCAAGACTAAATAAGTTCAATTCTACTAACCTCTCCTCATAACTAAGATGCTGTATTCCCCTTATAAGTTTGGTTGCTCGTCTTTGCACTCTCTCCAGCTCCATTGCATCTTTTCTATAAATTGGAGCCCAGAATTGAACAGCATATTCCAAGCGCTGGATTTACCATTTTTATTTTCATATTGTCTCAAAATTGGCATTTTCTCTAAACATGCTGGTTTGCTCTGAGACACTGGAACATATTGTCTAGTGATAATAAATAAGGTTATATTGCCTCCCACTCAGCCAAGCCAGCATCGCTCTGCTCTGTACTGACTAGGGGCAAACACCCCGAAACGGCTGTCTACAGATGGCTGATGCTAGCTTGACTAATATCCCTTTTGCTTTCCAAAGACCCAGTGGGTCAAAAGCAAATTGGGGATTTGTTACATCCAATAGAGGGCGCTTGAGCTTCTCAGCTACTTTCCCATAATGCCTTGTGATATGCAGATGCTTTGTGGAGTGCAAAAGGCAATGTCGAATCTCTACACGCCTATACGGCACTCTCCCTAAGGAGAGATCCTCCCTTTCTGAGCCACTCATCGCCTCCCACTCAGCCAAGCCAGCATCGCTCTGCCCTGTGCTGATGAGGGGCAAACACCCCGAAATGGCTGTCTACAGATGGTTGATGCTAGCTTGAATAATATCCCTTTTGCTTTCCAAAGACCCTACAAAACTACAAAAGATTCTAAGTGAGGCAAAATGTGAAATAAAAAACCCGCACTTGCGCCATATTTGCGGGAGTTTTGCTTTTGCAGCGTTCAATCTTTGGTATAAGGGATGTGTTGTCTGTATTCTACAGGTTGATACGAATCCGGTAATATGAAACGTACAGTTTTCGTTATAGTACAGTACAGTAAAAAATGTTTTAGTATAGTAGAAATTCCAAACATTTTCTATTTTTGAAGTTGGCGTGGTGGCGCCATTTTCTGCGACTCGTAACTTTTTTGTACATCTATGGACCTGAGTGAGTGGCATTTTGTTGGGCTGAAGTTCACTTTTTATGGCTACTAGTTTGGAATGCGGGACCTTTTTGATTAAATTTATTTCAATTTTTATGGGACGTTAAATGACCAAAAAAACCGCAATTTTGTCATTTGGAATTTTTTTCTTCTCCGGTGTTCAACGCATGGGATAAATTACATAGTTACATAGTTAGTACGGTTGAAAAAAGACACGTGTCCATCAAGTTCAACCAAGGGTGGGGAAAATGTGGTTGAAGGGAGAGAGACAAGGACTTTAAAGAGAACCTGTCACAAAGATTATGCCCCCTTTGCTGAGGGCAAACATTTATACCAATGACACACGTCCCAAGAAACCGCAACAGTAACCAAGAATATGTAGAAATAATTCTGCACGGCAATTAGATTTCTCCTTAAAACATACAAAAATTTTTATTTGTGGAAGTACCCAAATAAAATCATCATTCAGCATCAGGCAGTGCGAGAGTAGCGAAGAGAAAAGACACAATATGGTTCCTGCTTACGCATTTCGAGCGGTATTCATCTGCTCTGACTCAAAGTAACAACTACAGTAGACTAAAACCCACTACACACATATATATATATACTGTATATATGTAGGGGGTTTCAGTCTACCGTAATTGTTGCTAAGAGTAAGAGCAGATGAATACCGCTCGAAACGCGTAAGCAGGAACAGGGGTTTCAGTCTACCGTAGTCTAATTGCTGTGCAGGAGTAATTCTACATATTCTTGGTTACTGTCGCTGTTTCTTCGAACAGGTTTTACATGCAATCTGGTTTTCTTTACAGGTCGGTGGAGCCCACTGAGGGGTTCGCCTGCTCTTCTGTAGACCAGACCTAAGCCTGATTGTTATCTATGAAACTCATTAGCTCACACCTTTACATGTTATCTATTGCAAGCTACTGGATTTTTCTAGGTTCGCATTGGGCCCCTCACATAGGGCACCTGTGCATAGGTTGTACATACAGTGTGTCCACCCCCACTCTGCCATGTGCCCTTACTCCTTGCATATGGCAGATGACACATGAATACATAGGAGCTTCCTGACGACTCCGCCTCTAGACTTTCCTTGGATAATTTCTATTTACTAATAATAAGGAAATATTTATCAACGATAGAAGTTAATTATTCTCCTGATGAATTGGAGGCTCCGCCCGGCGCTGCTTCAAGCTATTTTTTTTACATTTTTTTGATGATTCAGTCCCTATCACACAGTTCAGAGTTTAGAGTTTTTGGAAATTGTTGCAGAAAATACCAAATTTACCTTTCAGTTTTGATTTACATAATTAGAAGAAATCAAAGTTTCACGCTCGGCGGTTTGACAAAATTACACAGGAAATGTCACCGAAATAATGCACTAATCCTTCAGAAAGGTCTCAGATCTGTGGAAGTGAAGATTTCCCTCATAAAGGGGACGTGTTGTTCGTACAACAGCAAAATCTAGAAAAGATATCCTAAAATATAGAGAATTTCTGGGACCCACCAATGGAGTTGATTCTTGGGACCCACCAGTGGAGTTGATTCTTGGGACCCACCAGTGGAGTTATTCTTGGGACCCACCAGTGGAGATCATTCTTGGGGCCCACCAGTGGAGATCATTCTTGGGGCCCACCAGTGGAGTTCATTCTTGGGGCCCACCAGTAAAGTGGTTTCTTGTGAACCTACCAATGAATACGATTCAAGAGGCCCACCAGTGGAGTTGATTCCTATGGCCCACCAGTCTAGATTATTCTTGGGAGCCCACCAGTAGAGTAGTTTCTTGTGAACCCACCAGTGAAGATGATTCATGGGGCCCACCAGCTGAGTTGATTCTTGCGGCCCACCAGTGAAGTTGATTCTTGGGATCCACCAGTGGAGTTGATTCTTGGGATCCACCAGTGGAATTGATTCTTGGGGCCAACCAGTAGAGTTCATTCTTGGGTCCCACCAGTAGAGCTGATGCTTGTGACCCACTAGTGGATATGATTCTTGGGGCCACCAGTGAAGTTGATGCTTGGGGCCAACCAGTGGAGATGATTCTTGGTGCCCACCAGTAGAGTTCATTCTTGCAGCCCTCCAGTGGATATTATTCTTGGGAGCCGACCAGTACAGTAGTTTCTTGTGAACCAACCAGTGCAGATGCTTCTTGGGATCCACCAGTGGAGTTGATTCTGGGGGCCCACCAGTAGAGGAGTTTCTTGTGCACCCCCCAGTGAAGTTGATTCTTGTGGCCACCAGTTGAGCTGATTCTTGGGGCCCACCTGTGGAGTTGATTCTTGGGGACCACCAGTGGAGTTGATTCTTGGGGTCACTAGTGGAGTTGATTCTTTGGGCCACCAGTGGAGTTGATTCTTGAGGCTACCAGTGGAGTTGATTCTTGAGGCCACCAGTGGAGTTGATTCTTGAGGCCACCAGTGGAGTTGATTCCTGGGGTCCCCCAGTGGAGTTGATTCTTGGTGCTCCCCTATGAAGTTGATTATTGAGGCCCACCAGTGGAGTTGATTCTTGGGGCCCACCAGTGGAGTTGATTCTTGGGGCCCACCAGTGGAGTTGATTCATAGTGCCTACCTATGAAATAAAATGTTGGGGCCACCAGTAAAGTTGATCTCCTTCGTAAAGGGTATGTGTTGTCCGTACAACAACAAAATCTGGTTAGAGAAGGAGAAACCTAGAACATAAATCCTAAAATACAGAGAATTATCCAGGCAGAGGTACAGTCTACTGCTGTGTATTAACGTGGGGACCAGACAATACAGGGGGACGCTGGAACTGAAGCTTTGAGTCAATAACAAAGTGAAGACAAAATCTTTTAGGTGAAAAACAATTGTCCAGATCAAAGGTTTTATCTTATTCTGATAATGTCCTGGTCAAGAGATAAGAGAGATTTTATCTGCTCTGAGTGCACACAAGTGTCACAAAAAGGTATTTTCATACAGCCAGCTCACCTGTTCCTTTACTGGATGCGATGTTGCACATCCTATTCCAGGAGGCCACTGGCTAAACAAACTACAGCGATATCAAATCGATGAGGAGCCAGCACCAGTAGAAGCAAAATAAAACTTTTTAGGCTTAATTAATCCATTAATTCAGGGGAAGATACAAGTCTGACACGTTTTGGGTTAAACAGCACCCTTAGTCAAAAAGCATCAGCACTGAATCTTCAGATATTTTAATGGGTTAATAACGCCTAAAAAGTTTGTTTTACTTCTAATGGTGTTGGCTCCTCACTGATTTGATATCGCTGCACACAAGTGTCTCTAGGTTACCGTCCATATCTCCTTTCCTGATTAGACACAGAGCAGTGAGTGACGTCACAGTGGTCAGATGGATCAGGGTTTTTATCTCAGGTTAGTTTGTTTACAAATAAGCAATTGTTTTCACTCCTTGGAGCTCTGTAGCTTTGTTTTTCTACGGATTAAATCTCCTGCACTTATGTCAGGTGCATGGAACAAGCATTTCCAGTCAGAAATCCACTCAGATTCTGGAAACTATCAGAAACCGACTGTAAACCGCCCCCATAAACATTAATTGAAATTCAGCGTTGTAGTCCAGATGACTCAAATTTTCTGGATTTCAAAGCGTTTTTCAAAAAACATTGAAGGGGAAAAATCTCTCTTTGGGAAGAGCCACCAATAAATTGGTCGGTGTGAGGATTTATGCGCCTCTCAGACCTCACTGACTGTTTTGCAGAAAGCAAAGGCTTATGGGAAAAGAGCTGAGGAGCTCCACAGAGCACTCTATTGGATAGAGTTATTCTCAATTCACATGTAGCTCACAGGAGCCTTGCAATTTCAAAGGGGTTAAGTTAATCTACAGACAGCTGTTTCGGGGTATTTGAAAAATGACCAGAAAGCATTGTGTGCGCTTTTGGCGCAGATTTTAATGTGGATCTACATCAAATGACTGATTTGTGATACAAAAAACGATCCGAAAACTGTGCCAAAAGCAAAAACGGAGAGTTAAAAATCTTTAGGTTCTTGTATAAGAACTTTTTTGCTTACCTTATTCCTGTCTCTAAACTCATCTCTCATGCTAACCATAACCATAATTTAGAATTCAGTGAGGGTCAGGGTCTGTAGACTGCTTTAGCGTCAACTTACTTTCAGCACTGCAACAATACTTGCTTCACTTCCACCATGGTGTCTATTCCATTGAGATCATCTGAGGTTATGAGGGGTTTCTATAGGTTATTCCTATGTTGTGGAAAGCAGAATGGACATCAGGTAAACACAAACACATGCACAGTCCGTGCAAAGAGACAAACTCATGCACACTCACTGCCTACAATGTACACATTGACTGCACCAGTAGAATAGTGAGTGCAGCTCTGAAGTATAATACAGGATGTAACTCAGGATCAGTACAGGATAAGTAATGTATTTACAGTGACTGCACCAGCAGAATAGTGAGTGCAGCTCTGGAGGTGCAGTTCTCACAGCAGTCAGCAGGTGGCAGACGTTTCTTTTGAGCAGTTTCCTGCGTTCACTAGAGCTTCCCTGGAATTCAGCATGCATGCTTCCTGCTTGTTGGGGAGCTGTGCTGCTGGATGAAGGGGAATAACAGCAAAAAGCCCCCGGCTCCTCAGGATAGGCTGGTGGGGGGTCGGGATGTACCACAACCAGCCCGTGGCAGCTCTGGTAACAGCAGCAGAAGCAAAGGAGAACAGCTGAGCAGGAGAGGCAGCTATGTATATATAGTGCCCCGCAGTATACACCCCCAGCCACACCAGTGAGAAGCAGCCAGAGAATACAGGAGAAAGAAAAAGCCAGCACCCAGGGGAGCAGCACCCAAAGCAGCAGTCAGAAAAAGAGCTGTAAATCCAATCCAAACCTGGACAGTGACTCTGCCTCTGAAGTGGAGGAGTGGGGTGTGAGGCAATCCGGGGAGCCCACCAACATCTTTGGCTCCTGGATTGCAACCTACCTCATAGAGTATGTGGACACAGGGAAGGAGATCGTCCTGCTGCAGGAGTGCATACGGGACAACAAAATGCGCTCCAAGAATGCAGCCATAAAAAACAAACAGGAGCTTAATAAAGAGATGTGGAGGATGAGGGAAGACCTGAAATACCTGGAGGAGAGGAGGAACATCATATTCCTGAATAGTGGGCCATTCCAGGAGAAACTGGCCAAGAGCAGCGATTCAAGGAGATGAAGGGGAGCAAGAGAGTGGAGGAGGGGGAGGGGATGGAGGGGCCAGGGGAGCACTCTCGGGCCTCTCCCCTCTCCCAGGTGTCGTCCTGGGCACCCAGCAGCACACATCAGGTGTCGCTGCCAGCGTCAACAGATTCGGCTACGGAGATGAGCGACACCGGAGACCTGGGGGGGATGCTCAGAGAGCAGGTTGTCCAGCTGGGTCCCCCGTGAACCTGCACACCTTCGCCTTTGGGGACAACTCTCTTGAAGAAAGATGGAGGAAGCAGAAGGCAAAGCAGGCGCCACGTGGTGAGGTGGGTCAACTGGTCTTTTGGCCCTTCCCGGGGGCTTCCAGTACGAGTCAAGTTAGAGAATAAGGTTGCAGATAAGGCTGGTAATAACTCCAGTGTAGTCACC
The DNA here is from genome assembly GCA_025379985.1 of Phyllomedusa bahiana. NCBI lineage: Eukaryota > Metazoa > Chordata > Amphibia > Anura > Hylidae > Phyllomedusa > Phyllomedusa bahiana. The sequence goes on from JAODAL010023644.1 coordinate 53,067, forward strand.
CCTGGGAAAAATGTCACAGGTGAGAAAGATGAAGTAAGGGCCAAAGGGCCCAACAGTGAAAGTTCTGAGGGTAACGGACAGCGGGAAGAAATTCCTGCAAACAGGAACCCCCCTGCAGGCGAGTAAAGAGGGGGATAAAAATGGGTCCCACTATAGGCGAGGGACATGGCCTCCAAAGAGAAAAGACTGGAGAATCTGAGGAAGAAATGGACTGTGGAAAGGCCGGTCCAGCGAGCGAGAAAGAAGGGATGAGTGGAGTGATGAAAAGGGGTAACAACAATATGGAGGTGGAAGGGAGGGAAAATGATGGAGTGAATGTGGAGGGGAGTGAGAATGATGGAGTGGAGGGGAGTGAGAATGATGGAGTGAATGTGGAGGGGAGGGAGAATGATGGAGAGAATGTGGAGGGGAGGGAGAATGATGGAGAGAAGGTGGAGGGGAGGGAGAATGATGGAGTGAATGTGGAGGGAGGGAAAATGAAGGAATGAATGTGCAGGGGAAAGGAGTAAATGTTGGTTTGAGGGGTCCGGGAGGGAAAGCAAGAATGAGTGGCGGGTTGGGAAGGGATCCAGGAAGCAGGAATGGAGGAACGAATGTAGGAGCGGATGCAGGTAGTAAGGGGGAGGGAATGGAAATAGTAAATGAAGGAGAGATGGGTGAAAAGAAAGACAGAACAAAACCTAATGATGTTGGTCGGGAAAGGCTGGGAGAGGGAGCTGGCCCACCTGCCCCTCCGGTCGCACCTGTCCCCTCGACCTCGGGCACCGCTGGAGGGGGCAGGATAAGAAGTTACGCCAGTGTGGCGGCTGGCGGGGATAGGTTTTCCCAGCTGCCACGGGTTGAGGTGAGTGAGGTGGATCAGCGCCACTTCCTGGAGAGGTGAGAGCTCGGTCACAGTAGAGGGGAGGGAGATCCCACTGTCATTTTGGAATGAGAGGCATGGACTCACAGTCTTCCGAGATCAAAGGACAGGGGGGAAGGAGCCAGACCCCCTACAGCCGGGCAGGGAGTACCCAGGAGAAACGTGGTCTGTCTCAAGTGGGAAGGAGATGATGCATGCCCTCAAATATCTAGGGTAGTAGAGCTTCTCTTTGGGATGGAGTTCAGGGCATCGGACATCTTTGCCCTGATCCACCCTTCTGGGACTCCCATTTTGGATGTGAGCTTCATGCGGGCCGAGGGCCTCGAGCTCTTCTGGTCCCGCTACGAGGTGAAGCAGAGTTCGTCCGAGAGGCGGAGGTTTGCTGTTCAGGAAATCTCCCGCCAGGATAACATCAAGAGAGTGACCGTCCTGACCAGTAACGAGTCTCTCTCTATTATGGACATCATGACCTGGTTCAATAGATACGGAGAGGTCCTCCAGTTCCCCATTAAGAACAGGGATGAGCATGGCATTTAGTCGGGGGTCTGGATCTTCATTATGAAACTGAGGGTCTCAGGTAACCCCGTCACCCACATCCCATGCTCCACTTTCCTTGGGCGTGACAGAATCCTGGTTTTCTACCAGGGGCAGCCGAAGCTTTGCCACCGATGCGGCCACCCCACACACTTCAGCGCACAGTGTAGGGCGCAAGTGTGTGCACTGTGTGGGGAGACAGGACACCTGGCTGCATCATGTGGCAGGATTCGCTGTCACCTGTGTGCTGCCTTCGGGCATCCGTTTAACTGCTGACCTTTGTCCTTTGCCAATACGGTGTCCTCCCGGCGGATGGGAGAGAGTGCAGGGCCAGAGGACATCGGAGAGGACATCAGGGAGGGCACCAGTAGAGGTGAAGGTCAGCAGCACAAAAGAGGCATATGGAGGCACGCCGAAGGGAGAGAGAGGGGGGACCCCCGTTCCATGCCGGGGGGACTCAGACCTTGAACCCTGAGGTGGCCGCCAATGCTGCCCAAGCTGAGGCCCTGGGGGAGAGCGAGCTAGAAGAGGAGGCCAGGAGGATGGAGAAAGAGGAGGAGGCCGCCCTCCCTGCAGCCTCCTCAGAGGGCGAGGTAAGCGAAAGTGAGGAGCGGCCTACAAAGAAACGGGGTGCGAAGAAGGGGAAAAAGAAGAGGAGGGCAGGCGAAGCCTCAACTTCTTTAGAGTGGGACGATTCTATTCCCCTGACCCTGAGCCAAGTGCCGGCTAAAGGAAGGCAGGGAACCCCCCCCTCTGATCGATCTCTCTAATAAGTACAGTGCGTTGTCGACCTCTCCGGTGGTTCTGAGGCGGAATGAGATGAGGGTGTACAGGAGCATGCGGGAGAGCCTTCGGGGGGCAATGGCACCTTCTCTTCTGGGAAGCCTCCAAAACAATCTGGGGGGTCACAGAGGGAGGACTCTGGGAGGGTTACAGAGAATTCAGTGGGGGGCACAGAGAGCACTGGGATGGATATCTCTGTCAGCCTCAAGAGGCTCAAATCAGAAGACTCTGATGAAGAGGAGCGCAGGGACAAGGGGAAGAAGAAGGCTGTTGAGCTCGATCATCAATGATGGCGGCACTCCCCCCGTTGATGCTGGCAAGTATTAATGTTGCCAGCATTAAGTCAGATGCGGCCTTTGATTTTTTCAGCCGGGTTGAAGCTGATATTTTGTTTTTGCAAGAGACCAGGTTGACAGATCTGTCATTAATCAGAAAGGCTAGGACTGAATGGTGGGCAGGGCCTTCATACTGGTCTCTTGCAGCCGAGCCGTATAGCGGGGTGGCGGTCCTTTTTACCGCAGAGGTAGAAAGCAGGAGGGTTATCGAGCTCGAAATGGGGAGGTGTCTGATCCTGGATGTTCTCATGAAGGGACAGGAACTCAGACTTATTAATATCTATGGTCCCCAAAGCACGTGAGAGAGGAAATGTCTCTTCATGAGGATCAAGCCTTTCCTTTTTACAAGTCGGCAAGTTGTCTTTAATACTACCACAAGGTCCCTGGATAGGGGAGGTTCCAGAGCGGCCTCGACTTATGATGGCGTCGCTTTGAGTATGATAGTCAGTGAGGCTCATCTGGTGGATGTCCACATCAGGCACACCCCCCACCACAGGGGGTTCACTTTCGGTAGGGGTAGCCAGTGCAGGTCTAGAATAGACAGGTTTTTTTGAAGGAGGAGGCTGTCTCGTCACCGCTGTCGGTGGTCGAGGTGGAATTCTCCGATCACTGTATGATTATGTTTTCTCTGAATGTTTCAGAAACCCCTCGCTTGGACCGAGGCTACTGGAAGCTCAATTCGTTGCTCGTGGAAGAAGCGAGATTAGACAATCCTTCGAGGACTTTCTTCAGGGTCAGGTACCTTTAGTAGGTCTATGCAGAAGTAAGTCAGAGTGGTGGGAGATATTCAAGAAAAGGGTGTCGAGGTTCTTCCGCCAGACCTCTAACCTCAGGAGCTGGAGCAGGTACCGCTCAGCACTGCTCTGTTCCAGGCCGCAGCACAGTTAGTGCAGCCCTCGGTGTCCGGGAAGCCGTGGAGCGGGGCAGGGCGAGTCACTGGAAGGGCTACACACTGTCTTTGGATCAGGCTAAGGCTTTTGATCGGGTTTGCCATGAGTATCTCTGGGCCACCCTTCTGAAATACAGCCTGCCGGGGCGGTTTGTATATTGGTTAAGAACATTGTACAAGGGGGCTGAGAGCTTTCCATTTGTGAATGGGTGGATTGGGCGGCCTTTTGAGGTGGGCTCCGGTGTACATCAGGGTTGTCCTCTCAGCCGTTTGCTCTACGTGTTTCTCCATTGACCCCTTTCTGAGGAGGTAAGATGTTGGACCGTTGGCGGGGGTGGCAATGGGCCTGCGGGCATCGGTTCCCCCTCTGAAGGATCGTAGCTTACGCGGATGATGGCACCGTCTTTGTTTCCTCTTCGGAGGAGGCAGAGTGTGTGATGTCAGAAGTAGACGGCTATTCGGAGGCATCCGAATCCTGTATCAACCGGGAAAAGTGCGAAAGCCTCTGGATGGGAGAAGAAGATCCAGACTTCAACCTCCCGGACGCCCTCCCTGCGCCCTAGGAATCAAATAAGATCCTCGGAATTGAATTCGGCCAAAGGGATTACCCCCAGAAAAACTGGGAGAGCAGGCTGAATAATGCCGCTCAGAAGGTGGACCAGTGGAAAGGGTGGTCCATGAACCTGAGAGAGTGGGTGAACCTGATCAAGACCTACCTGCTCCCGTTATTCATCTACCTGGGCAGTATGTGCCTTTTGCCTGAGTCTCTCTGGCTGCGGATTTACAGCCTGTTTTTTTAGCTACTTTGGGGAAACAGGTTGTACCTAGTCAAGCGTGATGTGACGTAACGCACGAGGAGGTCAGGGGTGTTAGGTATAGTTAACCCTGTGGTGTTCCTGGTCAACACCTTTCTTAAGACCAACATAGCAAGCCTCTGGAAAGAAGGCCCTCCTCCTCCGTGGGTCACCTCCTGCAGGGAATGGCTGCAGTCCTACTTCCAGGAATAGGAGTTGGGAGGTAGAGTAAAGATCTTCCGCATGCCACACGGGTATCTCCCGGCTTACGCTGCACTGACTCTGAAAATCATCCGTCGATGAGGTCTGGACGTGACGGAGGTCAGGACTCTCGCCAGGAAATCCCTTGATGAGAGGGTCTTATCAACGCATTTCCGGAGCCCGTTGACCCTCAGGGATTGCCCAGGTCGGGATCTGGGGGCGGGCTTACGACTTTTAAACTCAGTAAAGACCCCATTGAAGTTTTGGGACTTGGCCTGGCGCTACTTCCATTGGAAACATATATGTGAGGAGCAAGGGTGAAGTTTAGGAGCCCGAGGATAAGGGATTTCCTCGGTTGGAGTGCGGTGGTGTGCTTGGACCATGGAGAAACTTCCCTACTTCACTGCCCCTTTAATTAGAGGTATACACCAGGGTGGGAGCTTACGTCGGCTGGCCCCAGTTGGCCGGTCTCTCCTATGCGGCGTGGGGGTACGGGGGCGTTCAGAGAGCGAGGTGGCCGGGACCTGTGCACTTTATACATAGTTAGCATAGTGGTCAGGTATCACGTGTGGCACGCCTGGTGCTTAGTGTCGATGCAGCAGAAAACCCTCGCAGGGGAAGAGGTGATTAGGAACATTCTAGGTGACCTGGTGAAGGTGCGCTTTCTGGAGTTCGAGAGACTGGGGGCCTCCAGGGCATCCACCCTCTGGAGGGGCTTCTCTTGCCAGGTGCCCTGGGTCTCGGAGACTCCATCATCCGGGTGGGGTGGGCTGAGATCTGACACTTTTTGTTTTGTTTTGAAGTGATGAGGTAAGAAAGGCTTGGAGACACCGAACCAGAGTCTCAGGGAGTCTGGGGTTAGTATTTCTGTTTTCAGTTTTATGATATATGGTATGTGGGTTATGGTTTTTCAGTTTGTATATATTTGTATATTTGTATATATGTATATTTATATGTATGTATGTATATAGTTAGAAGAAAAGGAAAAAAATGGCGGTATATAGTAAGGTTGGGAGGGGGGTTTGGGATTTTAGAGATCAGGGGTGTAATGGGAAATAATGAACATTAAGGACACGGACTTTTGGACTTGAAAAGAGAAGAAAAAAAAAGGAAAAATAATAAAAATCAAAAAAAGGGGGGATATAGTTAGGTTGGGAGGGGTTTTGGGGGCTTGAGGGATTAGGGGTGTAATCAGAGTAATGGACATTTGGACTTTGGAAAAAACAAAGACAAAAAAAAAAAAAGTGGATAGAACTTATATAAATGTAAATAGTATTAATGTTGTAAATAGTTGAAGAAATCACAGGTGAGCCAGCAGGATGTGTGTATAGTTTTTTTTTTTTTTTTTTTTAATATTTTTATAAAAAGAAAAAAAGTTGTGTGTATGTTTTGAATGAATGGAGTGAATGGAGCTGGAAAAGTCAAAATTGTAAACTTTGTTTCAGATTCTACATTTATACAATAAAAAAAAAGTTGCAGCTCTGGAGGATAATACAGGATGTAACTCAGGATCAGTACAGGACAAGTAATGTATGTACAGTGACTGCACCCAGCAAATAGTGAGGCAGCTCTGGAGGTAAACAGGATGTAACTCAGGATCAGTACAGGATAAGTAATTATGTAACAGTGACCTGACCAGCAGATATGAGGCAGCTCTTGAGGATAATACAGGAGTAAACCCGGACAGTACAGGATAAGTATGTAAGTAAAGTGACTACCAGCAGAATAGTGATGGGAGCTCTTGAGGATAATAAGGATTAATCAGGACCATACAGGATAAGTAATGTATTAAGTAACTCACCAAACAGAATAGTGAGGCAGCTCTGGGGGAAAATACAGGATTAACTCAGGATCAGTAAAAGGATAGTAATGTATGTACACAGTAAATGCACCAGCAGAATAGTGAGTTCAGCTCTGGAGGATAAATACAGGATGTACTCAGGATCATCAGGAATAAGTAATGTATGTAAAAGTGATGCACCAGCAGAATGTGAGGCAGCTCTGGAGGATAATACAGGATGTAACTCAGGATCAGTACAGGATAAGTAATGTATGTAAGTTGACTGCACCCGCAGAATGTGAGTGCAGCTCTGGAGGATAATACAGGTGTAACTAAGATCAGTACAGGATAAGTAATGTATGTAAGTGAAATGCACCAGCAGAATAGGAGTGCAGCTCTGGAGTAAAAATACAGGGTGTATCAGGATCAGTACAGGATAATAATGTATGTAACAGTGACTGCCCGCAGAATATGAGGAAACTCTGGAGTATACAGGATGTAACTCAGGATCAGTACAGGATAAGTAATGTATGTACACGTGACTGCACCAGCAGAATAGTGAGCGAAAACTCTGGAGGATAAATACAGGATGTTATCTCAGGATCAGTACAGGATAAGTATTTTATGTACACAGTGACTGCACCAGCATAAAAGTTGAGCAAAACCTGGAGGATAATACAGGATGTAACTCAGGATCATACAGGATATAATGTAACATGGTTTTGGTAACAAATACAGTGACTCGGCATACAAAAATATGATGAAGTGACGCACCGCAAAAATTGGGAGGGATAAAACAGGATGTAACTCAGGATCAGTACAGGATAAGTTATTGTATGTAAGTGACTGCACCAGCAGAATAGTGAGTGCAGCCCTGGAGGAAATACAGGATGTAACTCAGGATCAGTACAGGATAAGTAAGGGATGTACCAGTGACTGCACCAGCAGAATAGTGAGTGCAGCTTGGAGAAAAGGGTAAATAATACAGGATAAGTAAACGTCAGGGAACGAGTACAGGGATAATTATTAAAGTAAATGTTGATGAAGTGACTGCACCAGCAGAATAGTGAGTGCAGCCTTGGGGGATAATACAGGATGTAACTCAGGATCAGTACAGGATAAGTAATGTATGTAAAGTGACTGCAACCCGCAGAATAGTGAGTGCAGCTCTGGAGATAATTTCAGGATGTAACTCAGGATCATACAGGATAAGTAATTATGACAGTGACTGCACCAGCAAATGTGAGTGCAGCTCTGGAGGATAATACAGGATGTAACTCAGGACATTACAGATAAAGTAATGTATGTACCAAATGACTGCACCAGCAGAATAGTGAGTGCAGCTCTGGAGTATATTACAGGATGTAACTTAGGATCAGTTCAGGGTAAGTAATGTATGTAAAAAGTGACTTTCACAACAGAATATGAGTGCAGCTCTGGAGATAATACAGGATGTAACTCAGGATCAGTTTCAAGATAATAATGTATGCACAGTGACTGCACCAGCAGAATAGTGAGTGCAGCTCTGGAGATAATACAGGATGTAACTTAGGATCAGTCAAGGGTAAATAATGTTATGTACAGTGACTGCACCGCAGAATTTGTGGGAGTTGGGCAGGAAAATCTGGTCAGGATAATAATTTCAGGAAGTAGTAACTCCGGAAAACAGAGTAACCCGGATAAGGTAAGTAAAGTATGTACAGTGACTGCACCAGCAGAATAGTGAGTGCAGCTCTGGAGGATAAACAGGGTGTAAACTCAGGATCCCGTACGGATAAGTAATAAAATGTACACATTGATGCACCAGCAGAATAGTTAGCCAGCTCTGGAGGATAATAAGGATGTAACTCAGGATCAGTACAGGATAAGTAATTATGTAACAGTGGGCTGCACCAGCCCGAATAGTGAGTGCAGCTCTGGAGTTAATACAGGATGTAACTCAGGATCAGTACAGGATAAGTAATGTATGTACAGTGACTGCACCAGCAGAATAGTGAGCGCAGCTCTGGAGGATAAACTTAGGATCAGTACAAGATAAGTAATGTATGTACACAGTGACTGCACCAGTATACACTCATTTTTGATAAACTGGGACTATACATTCTTTTAACCTGTAAACATGGTAAGCAAAGTAATACATCAACTAAGTCTCGTTGTGTTGATGTATTCCATATGTAACCTGCATCCCAAAGTAAGACAACCTGGTCATATGTATATTCCAGATAAAGGAAGAGGAATATAGAGTGAGAAGAATATAAAGCACCACACAGATGAGAAACGCCTGGAAAGAGATGTATTTTACCCAACACTGCAATATTAATGTGACAAAGTCAAAACCAGTGACAGAGCAGCTTCTCAGAAACCTTCTGTCAGCGACACCACGACACGCGACTGCTGGGACATGATGTTCAGTTAATAGTTTGCTGTTCCATATATTTCACATTTTACTGCTTTTACAATATAGGAGCAAAGATATGGAAAGAAAATAGATAGATATCGGATAGATAGATAAATAGATTAGATTAGATAGATAAATAGATAGATAATGAGATAGATAGATAGATAGATAGATAGATAGATAGATAGATAGATAGAGATAGATTAGATAGATTTGATAGAAGATAGATAGATAGATAGATAGATATGGGATAGATAGATTTGATAGATATGGGATAGATAGATAGATAGATAGATAGATAGATAGATAGATAGATAGATAGATAGATATGGGACAGATAAATAGGTAGATATCGGATAGACAGATAGATATGGGATAGTTCGATAGATAGATAGATTTGATAGATTAGGTAGATAGATAGATATGGGGATTTAAAAAATGATAGATATGGGATAAATAGATAGTTAATGAGATAGATAAATAGGTAAGATATGGGGTAGACGGAAAGTTGGGAAAAAAGATAGATAGATTTTTGGGGTAGATAGAATGATAGATAGATAGATGATAGTAGTGATAGATTTAAAGATAGATAGAAAAT